>SJYA01000930.1:0-101033 GCA_006410615.1 Neotragus moschatus | reverse complement strand
CCTAAAGTTTAAGTAAAATGTTTACTAGCTTAAAGAGTAAACCCAAAAAAGATGAGAATCTTATTTGAACTTATATTCCCTAGTGAGTATCTTGAGTTTGCACAGGAATTCTGAATCTCATATTCTTTTTTTAAGTTCTTTGGCCCATCACATCTCTTTTCTCTGTTCCTCATTGCAACAGAAGCAAGCCATTTTAAAGCAAGCCCTGCTGTGTATGCATAATAAAAACCCTTTAGAAAAATCCCATTTTAACAGATCGTTAAATATTATTGCTTGTGAGGGGCTAAAAAGCCAAGATTCCAGAACAAACACATTTTTATTCTTTTGTTTTAATTTTTCTATTTAGATACTTAAACAGAACGCACATATAACAAACCCCCAAAGAAATATATGTTTGAAATATAACAAACCCCCAAAGAAAATTCACATACAAGGAAACTGAATACCTCTTAATAAACAGACAAACACAAACAAACAAAATCCTCCCCATATTGCCTAGAGATTTAAACTGTGGATTAGAGACAGACCGTCAACTGATTTGAAATTCCTATCTTGACATCAGTTATCAAGTAAAAGCTGACAAATGCTGTAGAAATAAACATATCCTCCCAAGGTTTATTTTTAACTCTTTTATAATGATGTAGGCTTTGATTTCTTCAGTAGTTGAAGTATTTATAAACAAGAGAAGTTTCAATTGAGTTTTATGAGGATAAATGAGTAAAAGGGCAAGACAGTGTATCAGTCAGGGCTGAGTAACACAAGACTGCAATAAGGGCAGACCAAATATTCCAGTCCTAGACAAGGTCTTTTTCTTTGTGAATGAAAATTTGCATACATTGTACTTTTGGAGCATACCAAATTTCTCTTCTCAGGTTATTTTTCAGTTTTTGATATGCATTGTAATTCTATCTTGTGGCCTGATATGATGATCTTATTTAGGGAATGCATTATTTTATGAAAACGGTGATAAAAGGTGGAGGTACAGATTCAAAAGCTACTCATTAAGACACACTCTGGTGATGGAGCAGGGCTCGGAAGTTCCCCATTGCTCTGCTCCCAGGTAGTTACTTCCCCTGCTAGCTGGTGCCAGGAAACACGGCAAATATGCGAGATGACACTGACTGGTATTGACTCAATAGCACTGTTGTAAAAATAATTAGCAATAGTGACTTTAGTTAAATACTGGGTACAATCACTGTATTACAATTATGGCAGTGATTAGAAACTGTTTTTCACAGAGAAAATAAGTGAATGGTACAGGGGTAATTGCTGGGGTAACTGAGAAATGTTCTTGCTAAGAAAGCTGAGTGGAACCTCTTCTTAAAGGCTGTGTTTGCCTTTTATACTCAAAAGAGTAAACCCCTGTAATGGACACAGGATTTCTTAGCCAGCCATCATTTCCTGAGGCTTCTCCAATATGGTTTCTTGAATTCCACCTGAGTGTCCAATGTCACCAACTAGGTCAAGTGCGATCATCTCAGACTGATCTTTATACCTCTGATTCTCATCCCTGCTTACTCTCTGATTCTCATCCCTGCTTACTCTGTCTGTGTTTATACTGCTAGCAACTCAGCAGCAAGACTTTTCCCATCCGTGGAGCACCTAATAAAAGTCCTCAGGCAAAGCAGTTTCATCCTTCAGCATTATCCTAAGCTTCCTGTAGAGAACAGTGGGTTTTGTGTTTCTGCTACAAAGGAGTTTTTAATATAATTATGTTCAATGCTGATGTAGCAGTTGACGGAGGCGCCGTGTGCTGGCAGGCTTTTACTCTCTTCACAGAATTAAAGGAACGCATGTTTGTTTAAAAACATTAACTTTACATGTTGACACACACATTTAGTGAGAAAACAATTTTGTATTCCAGGAATGTAGGGCAGAGGAGAAGGATGTGTAAGGAGTTTTTAATTATTAATAGGAGACAGACGAGAAGGTGCGTTACCATTTAAAATAGGCAATAGTCAGACTCAGAGTCACTGAGAAGTATGATATTGATCAAATACAGGAAAGAGATTGTATAACATGATATACTCTTCATATCATACTTTATCATTTGCATTGCGCTTAAAGGTCTAATCAGTTATTTAGTTTCTTCCTTTTAAGACTAGATCTTAAACTTATTTTCTTTTAAAACATATATGTATATATGTTCATATTTTCTATTTTAGTAAGTTAAAATTGATAATTTGTATATATTAGAATATTAATTTTAAATTTATTGATATAAATTTACTAATAGTATATTTAATCACTTTACAATCTCTCTAATTCTCTCTTTAATTATTTTCACTCTCTCAGAATTAAAGAGAATTCTGTTTTGTCTTTACTAGAAATACCACAAGATTGTGTTTTTAACAGCCATCTTTTCATTTTATTTGCTAAAGATTTTTGTTTCCTTCTTTGTTAGTGTCTGTCTTTCATATTAAGCTCCTATTCCTTTTGAGGTATTTTGCTATATTTCAGTACCCTGAGTTGAATGCTCAATTCATTTATTTTTATTCTTTCTAGTTTTATACTAAATGTATTTTAAGATACATTATTTTTTATTCTGAGTATCACTGTGTAAACTCTACAGATGAAATTAAAAGTCACTTACTCCTTGGAAGAAAATTTATGACCAACCTAGATAGCATATTCAAAAGCAGAGACAGTACTTTGCCAACTAAGGTCCGTCTAGTCAAAGCTATGGTTTTTCCAATAGTCATGTATGGATGTGAGAGTTGGACTGTGAAGAAGGCTGAACACCGAAGAATTGATGCTTTTGAACTGTGGTGTTGGAGAAGACTCTTGAGAGTCCCTTGGCCTGCAAGGAGATCCAACCAGTCCATTCTGAAGGAGACCAGCCGTGGGATTTCTTTGGAAGGAATGATGCTAAAGCTGAAACTCCAGTACTTTGGCCACCTCATGCGAAGAGTTGACTCATTGGGAAAGACTCTGATGTTGGGAGGGATTGGGGGCAGGAGGAGAAGGGGACGACAGAGGATGAGATGGCTGGATGGCATCACTGACTCGATGGACGTGAGTCTGAGTGAACTCCAGAGTTGATGATGGACAGGGAGGCCTGGCGTGCTGCGATTCATGGGGTCGCAAAGAGTCGGACCCGACTGAGCAACTGAACTGAACTGAACTAAACTGAACCTCACTATTCTACATTTTAAAATAAAATAAAGTCTTTTATTGATGTAACATGCACAGCCCCAACTGAAAAGATTAAGTTTCCTATTCAAAAAGCAGAAAGAGCGAGCCACTGAAATTCTAAAATATAAAGCCTTTTCCTTTTTTCTGTGGTCACTCTCACAACTTATTGTTTTTTATTTGCTATTAAATAGTGTTCTAAGTAAAGAAATGTTAAGTTTTAAATTACTAGCATGAATTTTACTGTTTATATAGAAATGCCAGTTTTAAATGCAAATATTAAAGCATTAAACTGATAACAGAATCACCAAGATTACACGACTGATATTTTGTTGCCAGTACATGTGTACGCATACCTTTCTTACTAGAAGAGGCAAAAAGTATTGCACAAAACTAACAAAGCTCCTCTTCCACTTCTTTATGTGTACACATTCTGCCAACACACTCTCTTTGCCTTGCTGCTGCCAAGTCACTTCAGTTGTGTCCGACTCTGTGTGACCCCATAGACGGCAGCCCACCAGGCTCCCCCATCCCTGGGGTTCTCCAGGCAAGAACACTGGAGTGGGTTGCCATTTCCTTCTCCAATCCATGAAAGTGAAAAGGGAAAGTGAAGTGGCTCAGTCGTGTCCGACCCTCAGCGACTCCATGGACTGCAGCCTACCAGGCTCCGCCGTCCATGGGATTTTCCTGGCAAGAGTACTGGAATGGGGTGCCATTGCCTTCTCTGATCTTTGCCTTACTAACTAAAGAACTGAAAGAAAAAAGAGTTATGGATTTCCCTATCTTTCCCTTGTTATGCTATCATTTTTAGTATAATGACGAGTAAGAAAGGATAGGATAGGATTCCTTGGTCAAAAATTGAATTATAAAACAATATTTTGTTTTTGATAAAGTAATTAAAAGATAGAGCAATTTGAACACATAATACTAACAATTTTGATTATGAATTTTTTCTAATTATATGTATGATTTTGCTATTGTAAACAAAAATGGTAGAAATTGATAAAACCAATAACCATTCTCATTAATACTAATATTAACCATTCTGATCTGCTCTTTGATCCCCAAATCAGAATCACCTTAGTATTCTGTGAATTTTGTCCTTTGCAGTATTGCTTGCAAAGTGTTTCACCATTTATTAAAGGCAAATGGAATGACCAGCCATTCAAGCAAAACAGTGTGAGTCTTTAATCATTGATTAAACATGTTTTGTACTTCTCACACGCACGCACACACACACACACACACACACACACACACACAAAATGCTTATGTACAGTGACAGTTGTATTAAAATCAATTACAATGTAAGCTGTAATTTGTAATTAGTGATTTTTATATATAGTTCTTATTATTGAGTAATTGTAGCTCTGGTTTACTTCCTTTTTATGGAAATTTTTGCCTTAAAAGGAATGAATAGAGTTGAATTTTCTATTCCACTTGTATGTGGTTTGTTTAAGTACGTTTTATGAATTGAACAAAGAATGACCATCCTAGATCACTTTCACTGAACTACATAAAGTCAAAGCAGACTATTCATTTCTGTGAATCCTGGGTTCTCAGCACTTCATGAAAAGCTATTCAATATGCATCATACTGGGAACATACTCTTTTCCTAATGCTGCCTATATTTAAATAGTGCTATCTTCAAGCTTTTACTGAATAACCATTAATATATCTTTTAATTAAACATGGTTTTCCTAATGTATTCCCAGTGCAGATTCTTACTTTACATAACCATTTTGATTGATCTACATAGAAGGTGTTACCAGTACATCTTTTTATCTTGTAATAGTTTCATTAGCAATACCTCACAATCTTTTAATCTGTAAAGCTTTAAAGTCAGAAAGGAAGATTGATGTTACTGCTGCTATTGAAATATTAGATTTAGACTAAAGTGCAGTATGAAGTGACATGAAAAGTTCAAGGCATCTCAACCCTGACAGAACCTACTCATTATTTAATTAGGCTCCGAAAGCTCTTAGCAGACATTTCTGACCTTATGGTAGAATCTTTCCGATCAAGAGGCACATCATTGAGAAATGGTCAAAGGTGCCTCGGAGAAGGCAATGGCACCCCACTCTGGTACTTTTGCCCGGAAAATCCCATGGACGGAGGAGCTTGGTAGGCTGCCATCCCTGGGGTCGCTAAGAATTGGACACGGCTGAGCAACTTCATTTTCATGCATTGGAGAAGGAAATGGCAACCCATTCCAGTGTTCTTGCCTGGAGAATCCCAGGGATGGGGGAGCCTGGTGGGCTGCTATCTCTGGGGTTGCACAGAGTCGGACACGACTGAAGCGACTTAGCAGCAGCAGCAGCAAAGTGCCTTATTATACAAATCTGATATTTTGGACTATATTATAGTACTTGGCAAGTCATGAGTCCTGAGATTATTCCTTTATCCTGTCTTTTTTTTCTCTGCTGTAATTCTACACCCTCATCAATTTTCTAATTATTCTCATACTGTAAAATTTAAAGGGGAATTCACATTTAAATAAATAATATTTGCTTAAACTGTTTTTGTTTTTTTGATCTGTGCCTATCCAGTTAATGTAAAAGAACCTTTTTATAGGTCTAAATTTACAATAATGTGTGCTTCAGAAGATATTGCAACATAAGCATTTGTTCTGAAATGGGAAAATCTTAGATTTGATAAAGATTACCTAGTTAAAGGGCTTCTCAGGTGGTGCTAGTGGTAAAGAACCTGCCTGCCAATTTGGGAGACATAAGAGACATGGGTTCAATCCCTGGGCCAGGAAGATCCCCTGGATGAGAGCATGGCAATCTACTTCAGTATTCTTGCCTAGAGAATCCCATGGACAGAGGAGCCTGGCAGTCTACAGTCCGTAGGGTTGCACAGAGTTGGACATGACTGAAGGGACTTAACATACACATACACACTGATTGTATATATACACACACACACACACATATATATATGTACATATATATATTTCTGCGTAACTCATTCTAAATTTCCCCAGATTTTCACACACTGATTGTACACAAACACACATATATAAATAAATATATATATATATATATATATATTTCTGTGCTACTCATTCTAAATTTCCCCAGCTTTTCAGATCAATAGCTTAAAATATTTAAGTTTGTGCATTAGGCGTCAGAGTTCTGCAATGACAAATATAATCAAATGTCACTCAGCTTGCTTCAAGAGGAAAGATTTAAGTTATACTTCAAGCTTATTTGAATCTGGTAAAATATCTAAACTGGTTTATAAAAAGGACTTTTCTAGTAATATTATATTTTATTCCATCTAAAATACTTGCCCAACAGGTGAAACTGACAGAAGGATCACCGAGTCAGAAAGGCCAACATTAGTAGGGCTTCCTTTCAACTCTCATTCTCTTCTGTTCTAGTTGGGGCTGGGCACTCAGCCATCTGCAGTCACCTCCAAAAGCACTTTACCAAGTATGTAAAGGTCTTCTCTCTCTTTTTTTCCTTCATCAACATTTTAAAGCATTTCAAGGATTTCTTATTATTGAACTGCCCAAGTAACTTGCCTTCTTACCTTCATCTTTGCCTTAGATTATGGGATGGAGTTGGTAAGGTACTGTGGTTATCCCAGTCTGGGTTATAAATCTACTCCTTGGACTTGGAGTCCATTACTTAGATAGGGGCTGTAAATTTATTTTCAGACACACATACATATAGCCAATAAAGAATTTACTCCAGATACATAAGTTGATACAAAACAGAAATCAATCCTTCTTTGCAGAGGTAAAGAACTGAAGCAAAAATACATACAGTATTGAGGATTAATAGTAATTATCTCTAATCTGGCTTGAATAGAAGGTGGGAGTAATAGAAAATGAATTTTGGAGTTGAAACTGGGACCGTGTCATAGGATGTCCTGTTTATGTGGCTAAGAGATTTGAATTTGTTTCTGAAAGCCATTTTCAGAGAAGAGGTACTATAAAAAGAGCTGTGTTTTGCTGATATGCAGCAGAGTTCTCAGTGTGGATAGCAGGTGGTAGATAATAGAAATGAAAAAATCTCAAACGTCTTTTCAGTAGATTCAGTTAGAGGTTAGAAGGTCATTACAATAGATTTAGGAAGATCATAACAGTGATGGTCAAGACTAAAACAAAGGAAATGACTGACATGCTGTCAAAGTATACTCAGTAAGGTTAGGTAGCTGTTCATAGCAGGAAGGAATCAATAGAGCAGTGGGGAGAGCAATAATGAAGATGATGCCAAGACTTTGAATCTGTGTGATTCAGAAGATTGCAGTGCTTATACAAAAAAGGACAAGTAGAAACATCAGGGGAGGAACTGGTTTAAAGGGGAAAGAATAGTGAGGTCATTTGTCATTTGGGAGCGTATGGTATTGTCATTTGGGAGTGTATGGTATTTGAAGTTTAGGAGATGTCCAGAAAGCAGTTAAATCTAGTGCTAAAACTTTAAGGAATAGTCAGCTGCTGGAGATATGTATGGAATCACTTATAGATAAGAGTTTGTGATTTAAAACGTCATTTATATGTATGATATATGTGTCTATAGTTGGGAGGGGTGGATGTGTGTGTGAGAGCGTGTGTGTTTAGAAATAGAAGAGTTTATTGTGGGAACAGATATAATGTTGTTCAGTGCAGTTCAGTCGCTCAGTCGTGTCTGACTCTTTGCGACCCCATGAATCGCAGCACGCCAGGCCTCCCTGTCCATCACCGTCTCCCGGAGTTCACTCAGACTCACGTCCAATGAGTCAGTGATGCCATCCAGCCATCTCACCCTCTGTCGTCCCCTTCTCCTCCTGCCCCCAATCTCTCCCAGCATCAGGGTCTTTTCCAGTGAGTCAACTCTTTGCATGAGGTGGCCAAAGTATTGGAGTTTCAGCTTTAGCATCATTCCTTCCAAAGAAATCCCAGGGCTGATCTCCTTCAGAATGGACTGGTTGAATCTCCTTGCAGTCCAAGGGACTCTCAAGAGTCTTCTCCAACACCACAGCTCAAAAGCATCAATTCTTCGGCGCTCAGCCTTCTTCACAGTCCAACTCTCACATCCATACATGACCCCAGGAAAAACCATAGCCTTGACTAGATGGTTAGAGGCCTATAAACCTCATTATGCAAATAATGGTTGATTTATATAACTGGGTAAAACTTAGACTCAACGTGATAACTATTTTCCCAAATCTTAAGGGCTAAGAGTTGGAAAAGAAATACGATGACAGTTTGGCAGAGATGGCATTTTAGTAAAGAAACTAAGATCCTGTCATTCAGATCCAATATCATCAAGCTATTAAGATAATACCATGCTCACTTGTATAAATGCCATAACTCAACATTGACAAGGGCCAGCCATTAGACTAAATAGACTCGTATTAGTTTCAAATGGCTGTTGTTACAAATTCCCAAAATTTTGGTGGCTTAAAACAACATAAATTTTATCCTCTCATAGTTCTAGAAGCCTGAAATCCAAAATCATTTCAGCAGGCTGAAATCAAGGTGATAGGCATGCTAAACTGCCTCCACAGGTTCAAGGGGAAAATCTGATGCTTGCTTCTTGCAGCTTCTGGTGGTTGCCAGCATTCTCTGATTTGTAGCCACCTCCCTCCAATCTGTGACTCGGTGATCACCTTTCCTCCTCTTCCTGTGTGTGTATCACATCTCCCTCTAGCAATGATTCCTGTGATTGATTTAGAGTCCATCCAAATAATCCAGAACAACTGTTAACACTTTGTCATATGAAGTGACATTTACAGTTTCCAGGAATTAGGACCTGGGGCCACGTTTCAGCCTACTGTAAGACTTTTTTCATGCATATCTTTCCTTAAAGCAATTCTAGGAGGGACGTTCCATATTTTCAATCCTTCTTGAGCAGAATAGGAAAATGAATCTCAAAGACACATTTTGCCACAAAGCTAGTCGTTGTCAGAACTTTACTTCAAGCACAGTTTTGCTACTTAAAGGCTGAGCAATTTTTCATTGTCACACAACATGAAGTTAAACCCTGCTGTGAGCATTTATGTTTCTCTTTTCCCTTCACGGTTGTGATTGTGCACTGCTTCCATAACAGGTACACTTTCACACATCTCAAAGGGAAAAGAGGGGGCACGCACATTAAATAGGATGGCAGCTATAAGAAGTGGCATCTCGCTGGACATTGTTGGAAGTACTTGAAACCATTTATTGCTAGGAAGGCACTCAGATTCTGAAGATATGTAACAAATAAAAATCCCCTTAAATATGACTTTCTGCCTACAATCACTGCTGCTCCCGGAGCCCAAGAGTATTAGCCTGGCTTTTATTTTGCTCCCTCACAAACTCTACTTCCCCTGTTGTCGCTGAGTTTTTGCTTTTTTAGTATCTTACATCAGGCAAGGATAATTTACAGCCAGCATGGTCTTTTGATCATTTCAGTTTGTTACACACAGCACACCGTAAGTGCACCCCAACCTAAATTTTCGGAGTGCCGCTTTTTCCTCCCACAGCCATCAGATGTGTTATGAATACAAACTCTCAATCCTGTGTAGGTGGTATGACCCACAGTTTACAGATGTAGAACAGCATGAGTAGGCTTGTGTCCACAAATTTTTAAATCTCATGAATTATCCCTCTTATACAGTATGCGCCTGCGAAAAAAGAGGTAATGAGAAGGTGGCTACCTCAGCATGTACAGAAAAAAGTCAGACATTCATTAATAAGGTGTGGTAGATTCGGATGTGGTGGGAGCCTGAGAATGAACAAGTCTTAATTTCAGGATCCAAAAGGAGCCTGAGCATCTTTCTGAAGCTCTTATTTTTTATTTTTTATCACAAAATTTGGTACATGTGCCACAGAATACTAGCTCCCATAAGTGAAATGGGAAGATAGTTTCAAATGTAGACTTGTTGCAAGGTGTTGGTAACCATTCTGCATGTGATAGGCATTCTGAATGGACATGTGAACACTTAATATCTTCTTTCCTAGACATCTGACACAAGCATCAGATACAATCACATTAGTATTATAGAATTCAATACACAACAAAGACAGTTGGTTTTCCTTATAATATCCAGTTCCCCAGTGCTTTTTATTTCTCTTTAATAACCTCAAGGGATTAACATAGGTACTGCAAGGAGATCCAACCTGTCCATTCCAAAGGAGCTCAGCCCTGGGTATTCATTGGAAGGACTGATGCTAAAGCTGAAACTCCGATACTTTGGCCACCTCATGCAAAGAGTTGACTCATTGGAAAAGACTCTGATGCTGGGAGGGATTGGGGGCAGGAGGAGAAGGGGACAACAGAGGATGAGATGGCTGGATGGCATCACCAACTCGATGGACATGAGTTTGAGTGAACTCCGGGAGTTGGTGATGGACAGGGAGGCCTGGAGTGCTGAGATTCATGGGGTCACAGAGTTGGACATGACTGAGCGACTGAACTGAACTGAACTGAACCTTCTCAAAGGAAAATTCTCACTACAGAGACTATGAGGTCCTTCTTATAGATCACACTAAAAGTTCTTATCTTTGCCCATGTCTTTTGTTTGTTTTTGTTATAGCCTATTCTGAAGGGATTTTAATGATGGACAGGGAGGCCTGGTGTGCTGTGGTTTGTGGGGTCGCAAAGAGTCCGACACGACTGAGTGACTGAACTGAACTGAACTGAACTGATGGGCTTAGTTATACTTGGGTTTATCTTTTTGCTGGTTAAAACAGAGCAAAACTTTTGGGGGGATAAAAAATTCCCTATGAGCTTAGACATTCTTAGTTAAATTATATGAATTTCACTTAATTCAGTTTAACTGTTACTGAATAATTATGAGTCTTCTCATGATAGTGGTGCTCCAGGAAATACAAAGATAGAAAAGAATCTCTGTTCCATAGTGCTTAACATAGGTGGTGTGTGTATGTGTGTGTTGGCGGGAAGAATCCAGAGATGCAATTTAAAATTAGTATGGAAATAACTATTATTTGAGATGAGATAAACCCAATAATTGGTAGATTCAAGCAAACTGCAAAGGGTCATTAGAGAACAAGGATAACAAGAAGTCACTTCCAAATGGAAGAATGGAATGTTTGATGCTAAAAGCACTATTGGGAATAGGCTTTGAAATGGTACTTTTCATTTGAAGCAAGGAAGGAATGCAACCCAGAGGGGTGGAATAGGCATGGATAAAGCAAGACATTTACCAGGAATACATGTATTTTGGCCAGTATATGTGGAACATTACAAGATAGGTTGTGATAATCATTTGGGCCACACGAAGAGTAGTTTCCAATGCCAAAATGTGTCACTGAGATTTCATTCTGTGTACACAGGAAATATTTGGAAGGTTTTTGTACATGGAATTAGACTTTGGGAACATTTATTTAGCAATGCTGTAGAGAAGTGTTTGAAGTGGAGCTAAAAATGGAGTCAGAGAACTGTTTAAGAAGTAATGAGAAACCTGTTATAAGAGGTGAAAAATGGGAATAGAAATGAAGGGTTAGATTCAAGCAGCTTCCTTGGTGGCTCAGATGGTAAGGAATCTGCCTCCATTGCAGGAAATCTGGGTTTGATCCTTGGGTTGGGAAGATCCCCTGGAGAAGGGAATGGCTACCCACTCCAGTATTCTTGCCTGGAGAATCCCATGGACAGAGGAACCTAGTGGGCAACAGTCACAAAGAGTTGGACACACCTGAGCAACTAACACAAACACTAAATTCAAAACCAGTTTCAACAGTAGAATTAACAAAACCTGGAAAATAATTGGAAATGATGAGGCCATCGAGTACCCAAAGATTACTTGGGTATCATCTACAGAAATAACTAACAGAAAGAAACAGATTTATAGAAATGGAGGAAGGTGACAAGATTACTTTTGAAACTTCCTCCAATATAAGTCTCACTGCATGTGTATTTTCTTATTTTTTCCTAGTACTACATTACTTTTGCTTATTCACTCTATTAGTATCTTTGATTTAGTGATGAATCAGCCTCCTGAATGGAGCGATACAAGGAAACTTAAGACATAGTCTCTGCTATCATGGAAATAACAGTTGACCCTTGAACAATATAGGTTTGAACTGTGCAGGTCCACTTAAATGCAAAATTTTTATCAATGGTAAATACTGCTCCTACTGCTGTTTAATCTCTTAGTCGTGTTCAGCTCTTTGTGATCCCATGTGCCATAGCCCACCAGGCTCCTTTGTCTATGAGATTTCCCAGGCAAGAATACCTGGAGTGGGTTTCCAGTTCCTTCTCCAGGAGATCTCCCCAGCCCAAGGATCTAACCCATGTCTCCTGCTTGGCAGGCAGATTCTTTACCACCGAGCCACCTAAGGAGCTTATAATAAATACTACCACTACTACTCAATGGTCATTTAGGTGAATATTTAGTAATATAAAGGGCTTCCCTTGTGGTTCAGACAGAAAAAAATCTGCCTGCATTGTGGGACACCTGGGTTTGATCCCTGAGTTGGGAAAATCCCCTGGAGGAGAGCATGGCAACCCACTTCAGTATTCTTGTCTGGAGAATCCTCATGGACAGAGGAGCCTGGTGGGCTGTAGTTCATGGGGTTGCAAAGAGTCAGACACGACTGAGAGACTAAGCACAAGCACACATAGTAACACAGAATGCAGTGAATGCTAAGTACCAAACAAATGACTTAGTCAGTAGTAGTTACTATAGAAATTCAGAGAAATGAAAATAATTACCTTTTTATTATTTTGGTTAAACAATTACTCTGATCAAGACCACAACAGTCTAGAAAGGCACAGTTTGTGCCTTCAAGGCATTTACATTTTAAGCACTGGAAGACAGATTGTAGATTAAAAAGTATAGTAAAAAATTAACAAGTACAAGGATTATCCCAAGACTGGGTTAGTGGTCAGTCATGTCAGTACAAGAAAAAGAATCCATAATATATTTCTCTTTTCAATTACCCTTCTTTACTTTTCTCTTTTATTCACTTTCCTTCATAGAAGTGATCAAGTAATGCCAGAAGAGATCATTAAAACATAAGAAATGTTTAAATTATTTTCATATACAATTAGTTTCTATTCATTCAAATAGCCTTTTACAGCTATTACTGTGCTTGTCACACTAAGCCTGAATGACTAGGAACTCGTGTGTGTGTGTGTGTGTGTGTGTATGTGTGTGTGTGTGTGTGTGTGTGTGTGTCCTTCTCTTGAAACTAACACTGTGGTGCCTGGTACATAATAGATGCTCAACAAATGTTTATAAAATTGAAATGAAAATTTTTTCCCCTTTGGATTCAACTACTTAATACTTAGAGGCCTGTGGTGCTAATATTTAAGATGGATTGGTTCATTCTGTTCAAGTACCACATAACCATTCACACACCATTGAGTTTAGTACTGTTAAAAGGTAATTTCCTCTCTGGGAATTATGCCTGTTGCAGACACATTTTACATATTCAGTCTTTTTTATCATCAGTAGGCAGGTAAAGAGATTCAAATAAAAGATTTTTTTCAAGTGTGCGGTTTTCCACATAGACTTCATTTTGAAATTCCTGTGTATTCTGAAAAAAAAAAAAATATGGAAGTCCTATTGGATGTGCCTACACCCAGCACTATTAGTCATGTGCCTTTTTTAAAGATGAAAATATTAATGTTTAATTTCTGTACAACTCTATTCACCCAAATAACTTAGAAAAGCTACTATTTCTTGCTTTTTATATCAGTGTAATAAAAGCCAATGGAATTAATTGAAAATACCATTTTGTCCAATTTTACCAGTTTTGGCCCAGTGTGATACATTCAGTGTATTTTATTTTCTTGAATGTAATGTTTTTACTATTTTAATTCATACATTTTAATAACTCAAAGAGAGATTTTGTGTCTTATTTTCTCAAATAAGCTCCTTTTGGGACAAAATAACTTAATAGTCTCTCAAATTTATTATAGAGAACTTTATAGCAAAGTTGCTCCAACATCTGTTATCTCCTTTCTTATTATAACCATATGACTAAGAATTACTGTTCTTATTTCATTTTTAATAGATAAAAAACTGAAGCTTAGAGAAATAAGTGACTTGCCTGTAATTCATATGTTCATAGTTACTACCTGTGAAGCTAAAATTAGAATGGAATTATTTGGATTCCTCAACCAGTACTCAATATTCAGATAAGCAAATATGGCATACTGTAGCCAAATAACAATGAATATTTATTCTGTATGTTAATAATAAACATTGCAAACATTTACACATGCCAGGCACATCCTAAGTACTCTATGTGTGCTAGCTCATTTNGTAATTCATATGTTCATAGTTACTACCTGTGAAGCTAAAATTAGAATGGAATTATTTGGATTCCTCAACCAGTACTCAATATTCAGATAAGCAAATATGGCATACTGTAGCCAAATAACAATGAATATTTATTCTGTATGTTAATAATAAACATTGCAAACATTTACACATGCCAGGCACATCCTAAGTACTCTATGTGTGCTAGCTCATTTAATCCTTGCTGCAACTCGATGAAGTTTAAACAGGAGCAGAGGCCCAAAGAAAGTAAATAACCTGACCAAGAAAACACACCTAGTTAAGTTCTTGAGCTAGAACGTGAGCCCAGCCAGTCTGCACTATGCTGCCTTAAGTGTCATTCTTATTGCCAGCATTTCAGTGACAAGAATAGATTTAACGAAACAAATGTAAGTTGATATCTTCTAGAACTATACTTCCTATCAATGAATTTAGAGAAAATTACCCTAGAATCCTGTAATTCTGTGAAGTATTTAAATAGAAGTTGACTTTGTTTCCCCATTCTAAAAGGTAATTTCTATTAATGGTAACTCTTTAATGTTTTACATTTAATGTTCAGTAGAGTTTTACTACATGGAAAAGTTCTTACTATTCATGATATAAATTAGAATCACAGAACTTTGTCACATAAATGAATCTAGGGGCTAACATATTACATGATATGAACAGCACAAAGTACTTGCCTAGAGAGGCTGAGACAGGCTTAGCCTCAGATCTTCCACCACAGTCGAGAAAGGTGTGAATCTAATAAAGGAGTATAATGTGTAGTGTGTGTGTGTGTGTCTGTGTGTGCGCGCGTATGGGTCTTCACTGCTTTTTAAAAATTAATTGTGGAGTGGCATGAACTAGGTAAGCTGGCTTGCAGGTCTCTTAGGTAAAGCTCAACTCACCTTCAAAGACAGTCAGCTCCTGGATGAAAATCCTACTGTATTTAATGGCAAATAGCCAAATGAAAAGTGGAAGATTTACTTTTCCATATACTTTTTGAAAAGTTTCTAATTGCACACATATATTGGACTTTTAAATAGCTAATTCCTTTTTAAAGTTAATCTTATTGTTCACTGATTTGTTGCCTATTCTAATAATTAAGTGAAGGAAGAAAGTCCAGCTGATTAAGTCATGAAATCACATTTAATTTTCTTTTTTTATCCTTCTTTTCTTACACTAAGTCTGATTGGTGCTATAATTCAGAGCGTAGAATGCTTTTAAGAAGATCACAGGTATATATTTGATTCTATTATTAGCAGAAGAGACACAGAGAAGTTTCTCACAATCATGCTGTTCCTGTATATGCAGGACTTATTAAATTATTATTCATGTGCTTATTAAGGCATTTCAGGTGGCTTTGGATCATTGAATGGAATGATGTAAAGTTTTAAATTATCCTTGGAAGCATACAATTAGCAGGCATTCACAGAAAACTAAGCAACTAGAATAAATCATTATTCCCTTCTAATTCATTTACTTTTTATTAAATCTCATGTCATAAAAATGCAAAAATCATTTTGTTATTATGTCTTAGTCTCAATTTAAATCAACTAAGTTATCAGTAATGATTTAAAGTATGCTTAATTGAATAGAACTTATAATATATATGTTATGCATCATCAAAAATTCTAACAATAATCAGAAGGAGACTATTACCCTTAATGATTTATGCAGAGAATTATGAGAGCATTCTATACATTCGAAAGTGTGTTCTTCAAAAAATTAAAAACAGAGCTACCATATGTTGCAGCAATTTCACTCCTAGACATTTATCCCCCCAAAATGAAAAGACTAATTAGAAAAAGATAAATGTACCCCTATAGTCATTGACTCATTATTTGCAAGAGCCAGGATATAGAAGGAATCTAAGTGCCAATCAGCAGACAAATAGCTAAAGATGAGTTGGTGTGTATGGTTTATATATCTATATACATATACAAATACATAGATGTATATAGATAGATATACACACATAATGAATTATTACTAAACAATAAAAATAATAAAATTGTTCCATTTGTGATAATATGGATGGACATAGAGAATAAATAGGGCAAAGGCTAATAGTGCTCTGCCGGGGTCCAGCCCTGGTGGATCCAGGGTGATTCGAAGGGGAGACGGATAGGCGGATAGGCGAGAAAAGAACTTATTTATTCAGAAATGTAAGATTAGGGAATAATAGTATAGTAGGAAAATTTTAGANCAACAAAAGTCTCTCTACTCAAGGCTATCGTTTTTCTAGTGGTCATGTATGGATGTGAGAGTTGGAGGATAAAGAAGGCTGGATGCCGAAGAAGTGATGTTTTTGAACTGTGGTGTTGGAGAAGACTTTTGAGAGTCCCTTGGACTGCAAGGAGATCCAACCAGTCCAAAGAAGATCAGTCCTGGGTGTTCATTGGAAGGACTGATGTTGAAGCTGAAACTTCAGTTCTTTGGCCACCTGATGTGAAGAGCTGACTCATTTTAAAAGACCCTGATGCTAGGAAAGATTGAGGGCTGGAGAAAGGAACGACATAGGATGAGATGGTTGGATGGCATCACTGACTCAATAGAAATGGGTTTGAGTGAACTCTGGGAGTTGCTGATGGACAGGGAGGCCTGATGTGCTGCAGTTTATGGGGTGGCAAAGAGTCGGATACGACTGACGAACTGAACTGAACTGAACAGGTATCATGCTAACAGAAATAAATCGGACAGAGAAGTACAAATAGTGTGTGATTTAATTTACATTTGGAACCTTAAAAAAAATCGAATGAACAACAAACAGAAACATAGTCATAGATAAGGTGAACAAATTGGTGTTTTCCAGAGGAGGCACAGATGGGGAAAGGAAAGATGTAGATGAGGGAGATTAAGAGGTACAAATTCCCTTTTGCAAAATATATGTCAAAGGTATGAATTGTCAGTGTGGGGAATATAGGCAATAATTCTATAATATCTTTATATGGTGACACATGATATATAGACTTATTGTGATGACCATTTTGAAATGTATAGGAATATTGAATCACTATGTTGTGTAACAGGAACTAACATAGTGCTGTAGATCAGTTACACTTCAAAAACAAACTAAAAAGTGTGGGCAAAATAAAGTTATGCATTTTCTGTTAAGTGAACATCTGAACCTAGTTTGTCTCTTGATTAGGAGTCTACCTTGCCAAAGATAGCTTAAGAATTAGGAGGGATGAGAAATAAAAGTGTATATTTACTAATTCTTGTTAATATCTATACCTATTCTAAATTCTTTTTTTTGAGAAAATGGTGCTTTTGAGACCATAGAAAATTCAGGTTTCCATCTCCATTTTTTTTTTTCCCATGGAGCTCAAAGTCTACAGTGGGAGATATTCTAAAGTGCCTCACGCATTTTAAACACTTAATGTTATGGAATACCATAAAATAGCCAGTGGACTTCACTGGCACACCCATTGTGTGCCTCCTCTAGATCCCAGCCTGGTACATCATGATGCTCAGTAAAATTCTGTTGGCTAAACTGATCAATGTCTTCTTCAAAGAAGACTTCCTTGAGCTTCCATCTTACACTGCAAACAAGAGTAATCCATTTCCAGCATACATATATTGCATTCTGCTGTACTGTGGAGCCTGCATTTGTGTGTGTGTCTTTTGGGGAGTATTTTTCCATGGATAATTATTAATATCATTAAGAACAATAACTGTATATATTTTATATAGTTAATACATGGACTTCACATGGCATCACTGATTCAATGGACATGAACCTGGGCAAACTCTGAGAGATGGTGAGGGACAGGGAAGCCTGGAGTGCTGCAGACCATAGGGTCACAAAGAGTTGGACACAAGTTGGTGTCTGAACAAATGGACTTCATGTACCTCTGTGTTCTTCCTGACCTATCTCATTGAGCATTGTTCCCTAGTGAATCAAAACAGAGTGAACCATTTGCTTTAATGGTATGTGGTATCTATGTACTGTCTTCCTCTTTGATGTTACTACTTTTCTGCCTAGATATCTCTATTTAATGCTTTATCCCCTGCCTATTAACAGGAAATGATTTCTCATTACTCATTAATTCTTAAACATAAATTGGCCCTCCCGGCTACTTGGAGTTTAATGCTTTAGTCACCATTGGGAATGAAAATCTTAGATTCCTCTGTGGAGATTTCTGGTTAAAACAACACACACGTTTGGTAAACAGGTAAAAACCATTTGTTTATAGTCTCCATTTTTACTAGGCTAGTGGGCATTATGCTAGCTTGGGATTACATTCCGCCATTAAGGTAATTAGATAAACAGATGCTGTACTTCCTTTACCACTCTGACTGCCATTTAAATACATACATACAAACTGTTCATTCAGCAAACAAAATCTCCAGAGATGGACCTGTACATTTGTACATTAAAAAAATTACAGTGATGTACTCTCATTGTTGAGAATTACTGTACTAGACCTTTTTCTATGGTGTGTATATGTGTGTGTGTGTGTGTGTGTGTGTGTGTGTGTGTGTTACTCAGTCATGTCCGACTCTTTGCGACCCCATGGACTATAACCTGTCAGGCTCTTCTGTCCATTGAATTCTCCCAGCAAGAATATTGAGGTGGGTTGCCATTCCCTTTTCTGGGGGATCATCCCGATCCAGGGATCAAACCCAAGTGTCTTGTCTTTGTAGGTGGATTCTTAATCACAGAGCCACCAGGGCAGCCTTCCAAAAGGTTCTAAAGTTTTTTAAAATCTTTACTCCCTCTTGACTAAATGTCTAGCATCGATGTGTTTTCTTCTGATTTTAAATAGGGAAATTGGTGATAGCTGATTGGCTGCAGTCTATGGGGTCGCACAGAGTCAGACACAACTGAAGCGACTTAGCAGCAGCAGCAGTACATAATGGGTGCTCTTATGAAAAGTATTTTTATTGTTTGCTTCCTCACCCTTCTAAGTAATATAGACTATTCATATTGGTTATTAATTCATATATATTAGACTGAAGTAACCCTCAGAATCTTAACTGCAAGTTGAATTCACCTGAATCTATTAAATGACCCAGTGATCAGGTAACATCGAGCAGGGCATCTGGGGTTAAGATCAAGGCATCAATAATCCATGCTTTCCAGGTAATTCCATATGTGGCTGAGGTTGAGACCCTATGAATCCGACCAGTTATTCTCAACTCTGGCTGCACAGTAGAAGCCTCTATGCAATTGTTTAAAACACTGATGCCTTTCATTTCAATTATGGTTCAGATAACTTGTGCATAAATGTTGAATACAAGAGAAAAACATTTGGGTAACATATTTATCAATGATTGGGCTCCAGTTAAATCAAGGTTTTATTATAGTTCTGGGTATGTGGTGATGTTCAATAAATGTTAGATGGAGATCCTAATCCCACAACAGAGTCAAGGAGAATAAAACATGCTCCCTCTTGGAAATAAACTGTTTGTGTATTTGAAATAATTATCTTGACAAACTATCATTTTCTGAAAGTTGTCCTCCTAGGTAATTTACCTCAAATGGTAAGCCTTGAACTTCAAGAGAATACTATATTTCAACTATATTTTTGACCATAATATTAGGTACCTATATATCTTATAGTACTTTCATGATTCTCTCCAAGAAAGTAGACAGGAAACAAGATTAAGAGATGGAGGATAAGATTTAAACCAGTTTCCCTNAGAGTACATCATGAGATACACTGGGTTGGAAGAAGCACAAGCTGGAATCAAGATTGCCAGGAGCAATATCAATAACATCAGATATGCGAATGACACCACCCTTATGGCCGAAATTGAAAAAGAACTAAAAAGCCTCTTGATGAAAGTGAAAGAGAAAAGTGAAAAAGTTGGCTTAAAGCTCAACATTCAGAAAACTAAGATCATGGCATCTGGTTCCATCATTTCATGGCAAATAGGTGGGGAAACACTGGGAACAGTGGCTGACTTTATTTTCCTGGGCTCTAAAATCACTGCAGATGGTGACTGCAGCCATGAAATTAAAAGACGCTTACTCCTTGGAAGGAAAGTTATGACCAACCTAGACAGCATATTAAAAAGCACAGACATTCCTTTGTCAACAAAAGTCTCTCTACTCAAGGCTATCGTTTTTCTAGTGGTCATGTATGGATGTGAGAGTTGGAGGATAAAGAAGGCTGGATGCCGAAGAAGTGATGTTTTTGAACTGTGGTGTTGGAGAAGACTTTTGAGAGTCCCTTGGACTGCAAGGAGATCCAACCAGTCCAAAGAAGATCAGTCCTGGGTGTTCATTGGAAGGACTGATGTTGAAGCTGAAACTTCAGTTCTTTGGCCACCTGATGTGAAGAGCTGACTCATTTTAAAAGACCCTGATGCTAGGAAAGATTGAGGGCTGGAGAAAGGAACGACATAGGATGAGATGGTTGGATGGCATCACTGACTCAATAGAAATGGGTTTGAGTGAACTCTGGGAGTTGCTGATGGACAGGGAGGCCTGATGTGCTGCAGTTTATGGGGTGGCAAAGAGTCGGATACGACTGACGAACTGAACTGAACTGAACAGGTATCATGCTAACAGAAATAAATCGGACAGAGAAGTACAAATAGTGTGTGATTTAATTTACATTTGGAACCTTAAAAAAAATCGAATGAACAACAAACAGAAACATAGTCATAGATAAGGTGAACAAATTGGTGTTTTCCAGAGGAGGCACAGATGGGGAAAGGAAAGATGTAGATGAGGGAGATTAAGAGGTACAAATTCCCTTTTGCAAAATATATGTCAAAGGTATGAATTGTCAGTGTGGGGAATATAGGCAATAATTCTATAATATCTTTATATGGTGACACATGATATATAGACTTATTGTGATGACCATTTTGAAATGTATAGGAATATTGAATCACTATGTTGTGTAACAGGAACTAACATAGTGCTGTAGATCAGTTACACTTCAAAAACAAACTAAAAAGTGTGGGCAAAATAAAGTTATGCATTTTCTGTTAAGTGAACATCTGAACCTAGTTTGTCTCTTGATTAGGAGTCTACCTTGCCAAAGATAGCTTAAGAATTAGGAGGGATGAGAAATAAAAGTGTATATTTACTAATTCTTGTTAATATCTATACCTATTCTAAATTCTTTTTTTTGAGAAAATGGTGCTTTTGAGACCATAGAAAATTCAGGTTTCCATCTCCATTTTTTTTTTTCCCATGGAGCTCAAAGTCTACAGTGGGAGATATTCTAAAGTGCCTCACGCATTTTAAACACTTAATGTTATGGAATACCATAAAATAGCCAGTGGACTTCACTGGCACACCCATTGTGTGCCTCCTCTAGATCCCAGCCTGGTACATCATGATGCTCAGTAAAATTCTGTTGGCTAAACTGATCAATGTCTTCTTCAAAGAAGACTTCCTTGAGCTTCCATCTTACACTGCAAACAAGAGTAATCCATTTCCAGCATACATATATTGCATTCTGCTGTACTGTGGAGCCTGCATTTGTGTGTGTGTCTTTTGGGGAGTATTTTTCCATGGATAATTATTAATATCATTAAGAACAATAACTGTATATATTTTATATAGTTAATACATGGACTTCACATGGCATCACTGATTCAATGGACATGAACCTGGGCAAACTCTGAGAGATGGTGAGGGACAGGGAAGCCTGGAGTGCTGCAGACCATAGGGTCACAAAGAGTTGGACACAAGTTGGTGTCTGAACAAATGGACTTCATGTACCTCTGTGTTCTTCCTGACCTATCTCATTGAGCATTGTTCCCTAGTGAATCAAAACAGAGTGAACCATTTGCTTTAATGGTATGTGGTATCTATGTACTGTCTTCCTCTTTGATGTTACTACTTTTCTGCCTAGATATCTCTATTTAATGCTTTATCCCCTGCCTATTAACAGGAAATGATTTCTCATTACTCATTAATTCTTAAACATAAATTGGCCCTCCCGGCTACTTGGAGTTTAATGCTTTAGTCACCATTGGGAATGAAAATCTTAGATTCCTCTGTGGAGATTTCTGGTTAAAACAACACACACGTTTGGTAAACAGGTAAAAACCATTTGTTTATAGTCTCCATTTTTACTAGGCTAGTGGGCATTATGCTAGCTTGGGATTACATTCCGCCATTAAGGTAATTAGATAAACAGATGCTGTACTTCCTTTACCACTCTGACTGCCATTTAAATACATACATACAAACTGTTCATTCAGCAAACAAAATCTCCAGAGATGGACCTGTACATTTGTACATTAAAAAAATTACAGTGATGTACTCTCATTGTTGAGAATTACTGTACTAGACCTTTTTCTATGGTGTGTATATGTGTGTGTGTGTGTGTGTGTGTGTGTGTGTGTGTGTTACTCAGTCATGTCCGACTCTTTGCGACCCCATGGACTATAACCTGTCAGGCTCTTCTGTCCATTGAATTCTCCCAGCAAGAATATTGAGGTGGGTTGCCATTCCCTTTTCTGGGGGATCATCCCGATCCAGGGATCAAACCCAAGTGTCTTGTCTTTGTAGGTGGATTCTTAATCACAGAGCCACCAGGGCAGCCTTCCAAAAGGTTCTAAAGTTTTTTAAAATCTTTACTCCCTCTTGACTAAATGTCTAGCATCGATGTGTTTTCTTCTGATTTTAAATAGGGAAATTGGTGATAGCTGATTGGCTGCAGTCTATGGGGTCGCACAGAGTCAGACACAACTGAAGCGACTTAGCAGCAGCAGCAGTACATAATGGGTGCTCTTATGAAAAGTATTTTTATTGTTTGCTTCCTCACCCTTCTAAGTAATATAGACTATTCATATTGGTTATTAATTCATATATATTAGACTGAAGTAACCCTCAGAATCTTAACTGCAAGTTGAATTCACCTGAATCTATTAAATGACCCAGTGATCAGGTAACATCGAGCAGGGCATCTGGGGTTAAGATCAAGGCATCAATAATCCATGCTTTCCAGGTAATTCCATATGTGGCTGAGGTTGAGACCCTATGAATCCGACCAGTTATTCTCAACTCTGGCTGCACAGTAGAAGCCTCTATGCAATTGTTTAAAACACTGATGCCTTTCATTTCAATTATGGTTCAGATAACTTGTGCATAAATGTTGAATACAAGAGAAAAACATTTGGGTAACATATTTATCAATGATTGGGCTCCAGTTAAATCAAGGTTTTATTATAGTTCTGGGTATGTGGTGATGTTCAATAAATGTTAGATGGAGATCCTAATCCCACAACAGAGTCAAGGAGAATAAAACATGCTCCCTCTTGGAAATAAACTGTTTGTGTATTTGAAATAATTATCTTGACAAACTATCATTTTCTGAAAGTTGTCCTCCTAGGTAATTTACCTCAAATGGTAAGCCTTGAACTTCAAGAGAATACTATATTTCAACTATATTTTTGACCATAATATTAGGTACCTATATATCTTATAGTACTTTCATGATTCTCTCCAAGAAAGTAGACAGGAAACAAGATTAAGAGATGGAGGATAAGATTTAAACCAGTTTCCCTCTTGGAAGCATAAATGATGCTATTGCACTTCTGGACCTGGAGAATACTGTTACTTTGTAAAATAGAGCCATGGTACTTTCTGCATTATGATGGTGAATTATTTATATATGCAAAGGACAACTAATGCCATTAGCGAAAACAAAAATGAACTATTCAATAAAACAGTTATGGAACTAACAAAATATTTATATGTGATATCTTTTTCAGATTGCAGGAACTAGTAACTAAAAATAACAAAAAATCATTTTTTTAGCATGAAATTATAGATGATCTGTTATGGGATAAATGCCCATCAAGCAAACCTCTCAAATTTAATTGTTATCAATAATTAATCAGCACATTGCATGCTTCAGTGTACATTAACTGTACCAGGTGTTGGATTTAATTCCTCAAATATAAATTAGGGAAGCAGACTACATTTTTCTTAAATGTTTGTGGTTGAAAATAAAATATGTATATATAAAGCTTATTTAATTTGACCTTCCCACTTCTTACTCAGTTTTTCTACTTCTTTTTTCATTTTTAGGACCACCTCAGAAAATAGTGTCACCTAAACAAGAACACGAAGATAGGAAACATGACAAAGTCACGGATAAAGGAAGTGAGAGTGGGACTTCCTGTAATGAGCTCTCCACTTCCAGTTGCGACAGCCACTCAGAGGCGAGCACTCCCCAGGACAACAACCCACCCAGTGCCCAGCAGGCGACAGCTCACCAACCTAACACCTTAACTTTGGATCGTCCTTCCAAAAAAGCACCTGTGCAATGGATGCCCCCACCAGACAAACGCAGAAACAGTGAACTCTTTCAGACGCTCATCAGTAAGTCCCGGGAAACCAACCTTTCTAAAAAGAAAGTCTGTGAGAAGCTAAGTGTGGAAGAAGAAATGAAAAAGTGTATTCAGGATTTTAAAAAAATCCACATTCCAGATTATTTTCCAGAGCGCAAACGCCAGTGGCAATCTGAACTGTTACAGAAGTATGGGTTATAGTAACGGTCACATTCCTGCAGTGTTTCAATGACGTTCAGTGTTTACTGATATCACCACCTGACTGTATACTAACAATGGTCAGTGTGATTCTTGCTGCTCTTCCTTTTCGTGAACAGTGGATGTGGGACAGTATTTTCTTTCTTTCTTTTTGTTGTTGTTTTTAGAAATATCTCAGAAAAGAAAACTAATAAATATTGAATCAAATGGTGTTCCTGATTCAAAAAATTTTGCAAGAATGAAAGTAAAATGTGCATGATCAAGAAGCTTAGAATCTTGATTTTTGAACTGTGGTCAACTGGCTATGTTTGTCATTTTGTAACTCACCAAAAAGAAATCATCATATCACTCCAAATAAAGTGACAATACGGATGAAGCAACATCAAGTAAAATGTCAGATGATAGTTTTGGGACCCAAATCCAAAACTGTTTAAATGTTAACACAGTAAAACAAGTATTACTTTTGCATGAGCACAATATTATACATAAATCACAAGACATAGGAAGATCTGTTTGTTGCTTGGAAAGAAATAATTATGAAAATATAGCCAAAAAAAATATGGTTCAGACAAAGCCTATAAATGTAAGCTAAGAGACTGAATTTTATTTGTTCTGGATCTGTGATTTTTTGTGTATGTGTATGGTGTTCTGTATGTTAAGATGGTGTAAATATGCCTTATGATCTTGTGTTATGGCACTGACATTCATCTATTAATGCTAGTTATGATTATTTCTGTGAAATGAGTCCTTACATCAGGCTGTGAAAATTGGCATAATGATGCTCTGAAAGATCTTACTCTCATGTTAATCACAATAATTTAGGGAAATGGTGAAGAGCTTTATGTATTTATTAAAGAAGGAAATATATATTAGAATTTCTTGATCTCTATTGCCTCTTCTTTTAAAATATTCAGTTGTTACATTGTCTTCAATTTTTCCTTTAAACTGGAGGATACATTCAAACTTAATGTTGACAAGTTAGAGACTTATAATCCAAAATGGAGGTAGAGTCAAATTCAGATAGCTTTGGTATTGATTAATAAACCCTTAGCCTGCAAGAGAAAAAGATTTCATCTGAGGATGCACTAAAATTTTATTTTAGCTGATGACTGGATTGAAAGTCTCCCTAAATACAGTTAGGAAGTTGCTGCTTGCAAATTATTTTGGACAAAAATGTCAACAAGAAGCAAAAAGTTCAGCCTGAATGACAAGAGCTTTCTTCCTGATTGCATATTTGAAAATAATCTTTCTTATCATAAACCACACAATTTTTGCCTCACCATGTCCACAGCAAAAAAATATATAATATCCCAAAATTTTGCTAAAGAATAGGCACCAGGAGGACAAAAAAAATATTATCTCTAATAATCAGAGCTCAGTCTCCTCTGTGGTTAGTTGAAATAAAAGTTGAGCAGCACTTGTAGTATCATTTCTTCCCGGGTAATATTGGAAGATAAGCATTATTAACTCAAAATTTAAAATTGATGTTCATTTTTGGATGTAGTTTTAGATTTCTCACTCCTCTATTATATAAAATACCATCTACAGTGGAGTATTAAAGAAAACCCAAATGTATGATTTGCCTTGAATAACCTATCAGGTTTTAGTGAAAGAGCTATTCCTAAATTCTGCATTTCATTTTGGGAAGGTTGGCAGTCCCACCCACTAAGTTGGCTAAGTGTAGCTGCAACACACTGGTTAAATGGACAGAGCTTGTGGTTAGGTTGCTGCTGTTCCCATCTCTACCTATCCCTACCACTACCACTAATGTGACCTTAGGGATAACAGGGGTATTAATAACATTATAGACAAGATGTAAATGAGGTAATTGAAGTTAAGCATCACCATCACTCCTGGAGATGGAGGGGAAAAACAGGTAGTGGGCTTAGCAGAATGTTTGGAGCCAGTACTGTCAGATGGAAAATTTCAAATAGGAATAAGCTGTTCAATAAGAACTATAGTCTCTAAGGAGTCATGGTCACTTTCAAAGATGCCTCCCAAAGCAAAGACAAAGGGGATAGGTTATCCTAGCTTCTCACATTTCAATTCCCATCAACACTTTCCATTTTCCCAACATGAGTACAAGCAGTTGGTAAATGAGCTTTGGAAATGCAAATTCAGTAGAGGTGATCCCACTGTGATAGAAAGCCCAGCACTGAAGGACAGCGAATAGATCTGAAGAATACCTCACACCCTCCTCTATTATTTCCAACACAAAATTTCAAATAGAATTGTATGGGTACGAATCTGGTAAATGAGAACTGTTTCAGATCTTCATATCTTTATCACAAGAGAAGTGATTCCATAAGATTGGGAAGTCGCATAAGATTTCTAAGTCCTTCTTGGAAAATTAGAACCTATTTCCTTAATAGTCTATTGAGCATTTACCATACACCAAGCATTTGGCTCAAAGGTTAACAACATACTCAAGAAATACAAATTACTAGCCATTGCCCTTGAGAAGAAGCTTATGGTCTGATACTCCCATACTATTATGCTTTCACCAGAGACTAGTTCCTGTCTTGTCCTAATTGGGGCTACAAGAGGATCAAGGGAAGAAGCTAGAATGAGAACTCTTCTTCTTTGAAAAAAGGGAGACTCCAAAATTTAAAGATGGCTTAGACTAAAACTGCTATATAAAACTTTACCAAACTATCAGTAGATAGAATCCAGAAGGTTGCCAAAAATCAGAAAAGCTGGAAGCAGGCATTGAATTTGAATATTTTTAGAGAATAAATGCATTTTGATGCACATATGATGTAACTGATTCTCAAATGGTATAAAAAAATACTGTTTGATATACGGGTTTTACTTGACTTGTGACCTGATGTTTCATTATTAAAATAAACTGGAAATATATTGAGTATTAACTGAGATGAGAGAAGAAAATAAAAGTGAAATTGTGAGATTTTCAATTTTGAATTGATATACTTACCCTATTTTTTTCACCCAGTATACCCCAAAACCCTAGACATTATATGTGAACATTCTTAAGAGACTCTGAAAGGTTAATAAAAAGAAGGAAAGCTGACTAGAGGTGTTAGGACCCAAAGAACAACATGCTGTTGGAGTTTCTTGGGTTTTCTTTTTGCCTATTTATAGCTGAAGAAGCTGGTAACACAGAAAANCTGATGCTGGGAGGGATTGGGGGCAGGAGGAGAAGGGGATGACAGAGGATGTGATGGCTAGATGGCATCACTGACTCGACGGATGTGAGTCTGAGTGAACTCCAGGAGTTGGTGATGGACAGGGAGGCCTGGCATGCTGCAATTCATGGGGTTGCAAAGAGTTGGACATTGAGCGACTGAACTGAACTGATATGAGAAAAGAATCTGAAAAAGAATGAATATATGTATATGTATAACTGAATCATTTTGCTGTACACTTGATACTAACATGGACTGTATCTTACCAGGCTCCTCCATCCATGGAATTTTCTAGGTAGTAGTACTGGAGTGGATTGCCATTTCCTTCTCCAGTGATACTAACACAACATTGTAAGTCAACTATAACCCAATCAAAAAAAAAAAAAAATAGACAATAGATTTCAGCACTCTGAAGCTAGAGAATCCTAGTCATGGAAAGGATGTTGGCTCTTACTGTTTTCTCAACCCTTCCACCCTCCCCGAAAGCCCCTCATTAAGATGCCTTGTTGTTGTTCAGTCACTATGTAGTATCCGACCCTGTGCACTGCATCATGCCAGGCTCCTCTGTACTCCTCTATCTACCAGGGTTTGCTCAAATTCATATATTGAGTCTGTGATGCTATCTAACCATCTCACCTTCTTCTGCCCATGGCTTGACAACCCTCCCCAGAAAAGATAATAAAATTATGTAGTTAGTAATTTTTAAAACAATGGAGATTTTACAATACAAATTATTTGATTTTCAATAACAAAATGGCAAGGGAAACAAAGACAAAGAGTGAAGAAACTGCAATCAAAAGATACAACCTATACATCTATGTAGGGATATTATTTTTATCCTGACTACAGTCAAACCAGCTGTAAAAATCATCATCATCATCATCAAAGAGCTTTAAGAGAGATGTTTAGTGATAAGAGATTATCATAATTTGTAACAGTGATGTTGTGGCTATGTTGAAAATAGTCTTCATATCTTTTAGAGATGCTCCCCGAACTTTTAAATGATAAAACAATAAGAAGCCCAAGTTTACCTTTAAAATAACACATTGTGAAGGAGCTGTGTGTTGCACTAGGTGAAGCAAATTTGGATATGCTGATAATTGTTGAAGCAACGACAGAACTCATGGTCTCTCTTCAATTTTGTGTAAGATTTAAAACAAAACAATATTTTCAAAAATATTAATACATTTTGAGAAGTGGGAGAATGTTGACTCAGTGAATAACAGGAGGTGTGGCAAAGCTGAAAGCACTTCTGAGGTTAGTGAACAAGAATTTTTAGTGACAGCATTTTATCCCATTGTGTGACTCTCAAACAGTATTTGACTTCTTGGGTGGGAGGTTAGGGTTGAAGTACAGAGAATTTTGTATAAAAATGATTATGTGTTTTCCTAATCCATTAGAATCTTTTAATGAAATACAGATAAGCAAGGGAGATTAAACTATTGGTGAGGATGTTAGTTAAAAGATGGATCTTACAAACCCAACTGGATTTTAAAAAATTAAGTGAATAAAAAATAAAGCAATAGATTGGAGAGTGGATAACTGAGTGGTCTCTAGTCTAGAAATCTCATTAATCAAAGCAAGATCTCAGAAAAAGTGGTTGTATATGCAATGTGGAAGGAATAGATAGTGTGGCCATAGAAAGCTATTCTTTTGATTTTAATAGTTTAGGTTTTACAGAGAATCCAGAAGGGCCCAAATCACTTGAATCTACTTACTCCAACTTTCTTGACTAAGGATTTGACTTCCATAGTGCAGACCTTACTTCATGAGTGATTAATCACTCCCTCAGTGATATCTCATGCAAACAACCCATGTTATTGTTGTTCAGTCACTAAGTCATGTCTGATTCTTTGTGACCCAATGAACTGCAGCATGCTAGTTCCTCTTGTCCTTCACTATCTCCCCAAAATTTGCTCAGACTCATGTCTGTTGAGTTGATAATGCCATCCAACCATCTCATCCTCTATCATCACCCCCTTCTCCTCCTGCCCTCAATCTTTCCCAGCATCAGGGTCTTTTCCTGTAAGTTGGCTGTTCATATCAGGTGGCCAAAGTATTGAGGCTTCAGCATCAGTCCTTTCAATGAATATTCAGGATTGATTTCCTTTAGGATTGACTAGTTTAATCTCCTTGCTATCCAAGGTACTCTCAAGAGTCTTCTCCAGCACCACAATCAAAAGCATGGTACCTGACTAGATTACTCTTCATAAAACACTGCTTTCATAATTCTACTCCTTCACTCAAAAGTTCCAGTCTCTTTCCCCAGATCATTTCCAAAATTCTTAGCCTGTCATTCCCAGCTCTCTCTTAACTGGCCATACTTTGTTCATTTCACCTTCCCAAACCTTCCACCTCCTTCATCCATGGAATTTTCCAGCAAGATTACTTGAGCAGATTGCCATTTGCTACTCCAGGAGACCTTCCCAACCCAGCAATAGCAAAATGTTGTAAAAAGTGTTGAAAAGTCCACTGCATAGTAGCCATCTATAACATAGTGATCATAATAGTGCCTACTTTAAGGATTGTAGTCAGGACTTAATGTAAGGCATTTTAAACTATGTTTGCATTGCTCAAAAAGTTTTTAAACTGTTTATAAAAAAAGCCTTCTTGCCATGATGCTATTCCTTCATTTGAATTCCTTTAATAGAGATGTATAATTGTTTTTTTTTTTTTTTTGACAAATTAGAATCTATTGATTTTTTTGACAAAGTAAAGGGTATTGCTGTACACTCAAGACAGACATGGACTGAACTTTACTCTAGTAGGAGAAGTATTTCAGGTGTATTGAGCAAGAAAAGTCATGAAACAAACCAGCAATTTGAAACAACCTTAAAGAATCTGATAGAAAAATTTCATTCACCAACAAAAATCATCATCATAATTTTCTCATAATTAGCATGTATTTATCTGAATGTTATTTATTTTTTTTTGTAATCTAATGATAACTTTAAAAATCTTTCTGAAATACCTGATATTTAACAGGAACAAATGTAATTCCATCAGAAGCAAAAAAAAAAAAAAAAAGAGATGTATAATTGTTATACTTCGAAATATTTCCACATACAGCCTTAAGTTCATTCTGTAATTACATGAAAGAAGATTCATAATCTCTACTAGTATTCATTACATTTAGGCTATATTTTGCTCAGAAGCCCCTGTTTTGCACCATTAGCTACTTAATAAATGCTTATGATTAATTGAATATCAAACATCTAAGTTAAATAATATAAGTGAATAAGTATACTAATGAATAGGGGAATGAATGAAAGAGATGAATCAAGGAAGCATGGATTTGTAAAGTGAAACTTCAGGAGAAATGACTGCTCTCAAATTCCCAGACTGTTCTACAGGATGCTAATTTTTCACTCAGGCTTCAACCTTAAGACTGCTGAGTTATGCCCCACCATTAATTATTTATCACCTTTCTGATTCATAAAACCAAAGCATATCTATTTTTCATCAATATACATCATTATAGCAGCTTCTTGTTTGTTACTAGTTTGTTCTACAAAGTTTTGAGGCGATATGCTATTTTACAGAGATTTCAATCAACTATATTTCTATTAAAATATCTATTCAGAAAAATAAAAAAATATATAAACTTCATAGATCTCACCTATAAACAGGAAAATNCATTAATTATTTATCACCTTTCTGATTCATAAAACCAAAGCATATCTATTTTTCATCAATATACATCATTAGAGCAGCTTCTTGTTTGTTACTAGTTTGTTCTACAAAGTTTTGAGGAGACATGCTATTTTACAGAGATTTCAATCAACTATATTTCTATTAATTATCTATTCAGAAAAATAAAAAAATATATAAACTTCATAGATATCACCTATAAACAGGAAAAATTTTAAACTCAGACATCATCAGTGTTGATATTTTAGGAACTTATTGTGTAAATATTTGCCCTAATTATCTAAGACTCAAATCCATCATATTAAAGTGGTAAGACTGAATTATCTGAATGCAAATATACTTTGAGATCCTGATAAGGAATATTTGGGGGGTGGGGTTGCTATTGTTCCAAAGGCAATATTTTCCCCTAAACGTTTATTTAATATTGTAATATCTGATTATTTTGAATGTGTACAAATATTGACATCAAAGTGAATTTTTTCTCTCTTTTCTTTAGTGAATGAGTTATCAGTTTTTTAATTGAGATATAATTCAATATCATAAAATTTATCTTTTTACAGTATGCATTTCAGTAATCATAAGTATATTCACAAAGTGACAGGACCCTCATTATGATCTAATTCAAGAACACTTTTCTCACCCCATAAAGAGAGTCCATACCCATTAGTAATCATTTCCTAGTGCCCTTCCCCTCTTCTAGCCCTGCCAGCCACATGGCTAAGCTTTTTACTAATCTACTTTCAGTTTCCATGGATTTGCCCATTCTAGACATTTCACGTGTATGGAGTCATATAACATGTTGCCTTTTATATGGACATCTTTTCATTTATCATAGGTTTTCATTTATCACTCATTTTTATTTTTAAAGTTTATGGATATTGCATCAGGAACAGCATTTCATTTTTCTTTTCAGGGCTGAATATGAATATAGAATATTTGTTTACCCATTCAGCAGTTAATGGACATTGGGTTGTTTTTAATCTTTGGTTCTTATAAATAATGCTGCTATGAATATTTGCATACAAGTTTTTGAGTAAATATATATTTTCAGTTCTCTTGGGTATATATTAAGGGATAGAATTACTGGATCATAAGATATCTATGTTTAACTTTTCAAGGAGCTCCCCAACTCTCACTCAAAATGGTTACACAAGTTTACATTCCTACTAGCAGTCTACGAAGGCTCTCATCTCCACATCCTTGACAATGCTTGTTATTATCTGTGTCTTTGATTATAGCCATCCTAGTAGCTATAAGGTAGTATTCTATTGTGGCTGCACTTATCATGTCCCTAATAACTAATGATGTTGAATACCTTTTTATTTTGAGCTTGTTGGACATTTGTGTATCTTCTTTAGAGAAAATACTCAAGTTCTTATTTTTAAATTGGATTATTTGTCTTTTTATTGCTAGTTTGTAAGATTTTTAAATATGTTCTGGATATTAAATCCTTATCAGATAAAGACTTGTAAGTCCCCCAATGTTTGTGCCAATATGTCTCCTAGACATTGTTAAGGGACTTTTGTGCATGTTAGGGCATGTCTTCAACACAGAGACAGATTTGTACTCCATTTTGGCCTTCATTTTCTGCCTTCACAGGGCCTGAAAGTCAGCCAGTAGTGAGAGATTAAGGCAGTCTTAGGTCTCTCCTAAGCATGTACGCAGCCCTGTACATGCCATTTCTAGGATTTCACACAATACTACCCATGCATATGACCTTGTAGTTCCCCAGAAAAACATTGGTGCTTTCAAAGTCTCCTATGGACATCTCAGTCTCCAGCTTTTCCTTTTTTTTTGATCAGTTTGTCATTTGCCCCAACTCATTGCTTCAGGTAGCTGTGATGATAAATAATAGCCACTTATATTTTCAACAACACCCTCAAGAGAACACTGTTCAGCTTGTGAGATGTCTGAACCAGGTCAAATAAAATAAGTCCTGCCAGTGGGGTTTTCCAGGAAACCAAGGGAATTGCATTTTGGAGGCAATCCAGCCCCATTTCATTCCTTCTAGAAGATTCTAGGCTGCTAGTTTTCACTTTTATTATGGGCTGTTGGTTCTCAAGGTTACCACAGAACTAGTAGAGAGGGACCTGGTACTAATGAGATGTGAAATGCCATAAGCCTCACTATTTTAAAACATGAGATTTCATAAAATCTTGAATAAAGACTACACATATTGTTGCAAGTGTCTGACTCTTTGTGACCTTTTGGACTGTAGGCCACCAGGCCTCTGTCCGTGGGATTTTTCAAGCAAGAATATGGGAGTGGGTTGCAGTTTTCCTCCTGCAGGGGATCTTCCCAACCCAGGGATCAAATCCACTTGTCCTGTGTCTCCTGCAAGAGGAGGAGACATTACAAGAGGATTCTTGAACCACTGAGCCAGTCAGGAAGCCCTGGATTTTCTAAAATTTTCCAAATTTTAGAAAAGTTGACCCTTGATCACTGTTGTCAATCTCACTGCTTTTATGGATGAGGACAACTTTTGGAGGTTTTTTTAATTCCTGCCCTATAAGTGTTTTAACATTAAATACAATTATAATCTCTCTTTTTTTTGGGAAAATTTACTCACAAATAAGAAAGAAAACATTTTCTTTGCATAGAAAATCTGTGCTCATCCAATGGTATTACAGGGTCAAGTCATTCCCTTCATTGTTTTCTCAGAAGCCTCAGTTCAAATTCAACTTAATTCAACTTCTATGGAACAGAGACCATAGGAATAATCATTTTCCTCTTTATTCTTGCTTCTTGATTTTATCACTCTGATATTTTATTATAATTGCATGATGAATTATGTACCCTGCAAACTAAAACTGTCTGGTGCAATAGCATGAATCAAAGAAGATGTGATATGTTAAAAGTTGGATTTCTCATAGCAAAACTCTGGCAGCCCTGATATAATGATAATAAAAACATGGACTGTTGTATCTAGATTTTCTTTCCTGGACAATAAATGATTCCATTCAGTTCAGTTGCTCAGTTGTGTCCAACTCGTTGTGACCCCCATGGACTGCAGCACGCCAGGCCTCCCTGTCCATCACCACATCCCAGAGCTTGCTCAAACTCATGTCCATTGAGTCAGTGATGCCATCCAACCATCTCATCCTCTGTCATCCCCTTCTCCTTCTGCCTTCAATCTTTCCCAGTATCAGGGACTTTACTGATGAGTTAGTTATTTGCATCAGGTGGCCAAAAGTACTGGAGCTTTAGCNCTCCCTGTCCATCACCACATCCCAGAGCTTGCTCAAACTCATGTCCATTGAGTCAGTGATGCCATCCAACCATCTCATCCTCTGTCATCCCCTTCTCCTTCTGCCTTCAATCTTTCCCAGTATCAGGGACTTTACTGATGAGTTAGTTATTTGCATCAGGTGGCCAAAAGTACTGGAGCTTTAGCTTCAGCATCAGTCCTTCCAGTGAATATTCAGGACTGATTTCCTTCAGGATTGACTGATTGAATCTCCTTGCAGTCCAAGGGACTCTGAAGAGTCTTATCCAACACCACAGTTCAAAAGCATCAATTCTTCGGTGCTCAGCTTTCTTTACAGTCCAACTCTCACATCCATACATGACTACTGGGAAAACCATAGCCATGACTAGATGGAACTTTGTTGATAAAGTAATGTCTCTGCTTTTTTAATATTTTTATTACATTTTAATTAATATTTAATTAAAATTTTAGATTTCCTTTCCTGGACAATAAATGATAGCTATCAAGAAAAAATCAATTTTTAATAACTACCTCTATTATTCTAGAGTTCTGTGCATTCTAAACAGCATAATAATTACTTCCTTCCANGACACATTGAACACTCAAGCATAACGCAACTGCTTCACTCCCAAGGCACACTCAGAAGAAGCTCTGAACCAAAGGCATGAAAACAGATGTTCCACTGTTTTACTTTTTCCTTCTTTAACAAAGGATATAAAACAGTGTAACTTTATACTGAATTGTATTACTTTTATTTGCTGATATGGAAGAAGGATTATTTGAGTGGAATAATATCATTCAGTTCACTCGCTCAGTCATGTCCAACTCTTTGCGACCCCATGAATTGCAGCATGCCAGGCCTCCCTGTCCATCACCAACTCCCGGAGTTCACTCAGACTCACGCCCATTGAGTCCGTGATGCCATCCAGCCATCTCATTCTCTGTCGTCCCCTTCTCCTCCTGCCCCCAATCCCTCCCATCATCAGAGTCTTTTCCAGTGAGTCAACACTTCTCATGAGATGGCCAAAGTACTGGAGTTTCAGCTTTAGCATCATTCCTTCCAAAGAAATCCCAAGGCTGATCTCCTTCAGAATGGACAGGTTGGATCTCCCTGCAGTCCAAGGAACTCTCAAGAGTCTTCTCCAACACCACAGTTCAAAAGTTCTTCAGCGCTCAGCCTTCTTCACAGTCCAGCTCTCACATCCATACATGACCACAGGAAAAACCATAGCCTAGTCGACAAAATAATATCTCTACTTTTCAATATGCTATCTAAGTTGGTCTAGCTGGTGACAATTTGATATTACAGGATAAGAGTCTTTGTTTAGAAGCAAATTTGGGACCACATACAAAATTGCAAACTCAGGGCTAAATAGATTTTTTTAAAGTTAACAAATGTAAGAATAGCTCTGGTTTTTCTTTTAATTGTCTTAAACATATAGGGGAAAATGGGGGAAATATTTGGTCTAGATAATCTAGACACTTTGTGTTTCTTTGAGGACTACTCTATCATTATCTTTCTTATTTCAGGAAATACAGTGTGATGAAAGGGACATTTTTAAATGAAAATATTCTTGCAAAGGGTCTTGTTAAAATTTATTTGAAGAACAAGACCAAGGGAAATTCGAATACTTTATTACTAGTAATAATTAACCTGCAAACCTCTACCACAGACTGTGTTTTACCAGTATACCATAAGCCAGTAAGAGAGAACCACTGGGCTATAAGAAGTACTTATCCATATGAATATAAAACCCCTGGGTGCTCTGTTTGTACAGGGCACAGTATAGGCCCTATAGGGTTGTAGGGGTGATCATTACTCCCAAAGATACACAAGGGAGGATTTATTGAATAACATTTTCTTTCAGTCTTAAAAAAGGAAAAAATTCATACCAAGTAGACTAGGTAGAATGGGATACCAAAAGGCCTTCCCAGGAAAATAAGCAAAGACATTGAGAGACATAAAGTAGCATGATACACTTGAGAATCTCCAACTAGTTTAGAGTCATCTATAATCCTTCAGGTTTATGTAGGAAAGAACTATGAAAGCTTAAACTTGAGCTGGATCATTATCGTTGAGAAATGATTTTCCATAGGTCTCTTGTGTTCTGTATATCTTGCAGACAAAGTCATTAACATATTTTGTTACAAGCTATTTTTTCAAGGATGTTATTGAATAGACTGAGAGCAGAGATAAGGTTTTGTTAGTGCCCAGTATGTGCATGCATGCTTGCTAAGTCACTTCAGTCATGCCCAACTCTTTGTGATCCTATGGACTGTAGTCTGCCAGGTTTCTCTGTCCATGGGATTCTCCAGGCAAGAATACAGGAGTGGGGTGCCATGCCTTTCTCCAGAGGATCTTCCAGACGCAGGGATCTAACCTGAGTCTCTTTTGTCTCGTGCATTGTCAGGCAGGTTCTTTACCACTAGCACCATCTGGGAAGTGCCCAGTATAATAAAACTAATATCTTTCTACAGGCAAAGGTTTAGCAGTTTTGCTTGTAGAGCCTGATAAGAGATTGGATTTCTCTAGTCTTGGAGGTCCTCAGTTGTTATACAAACATGTTGCCTGTACAACAACTACTTGGACTCACCTCAGTATTGGTTCCATGGGACCTAGGAAGCAATGGATACCATTATGCACTTGAGGCTGATACTACTTACTGTACCACAAGTAATAAAAGGTATTGCGTCTGACTGAAGTCTCGTGTCTTCAGAAAAAGTAAAAGTGAAGTCGCTCAGTCGTATCTGACTCTTTGCAACCCCATGGACTGTAGCCTACCATGCTCCTCTGTCCATGGGATTTTCCAGGCAAAAGTACTTGAGTGGGTTGTCATTTCCTTCTCCAGAGGAACTTCCCAAACCAGGGCCCAAACCTGGGTCTCCCACATTGTAGGCAGACACTTTATTTCTGAGCCACCAGGGAAGTCCATGTCTTCAGCCATGTTCCATTAAACTCTGATAAGTTAACTTGTTAGCTTGTAAATAGGGTAAAATTTCAGACATTTCAGAGTTCTTAACAATCATATGACCTTGAATTGATTCCTCTATTCAATACATATTTTTAAATGACCTTTATGGTTCCATTTGTATTCTAGGTTGTTCCTTTTTTTTTTTTTTTAATGGAAAAAAGCAAAAAAGTCCCACTCTCATGTATCTTACACTCTAGTGGCATTAGATGGGGGAAGGTCAGAGAGGATACCTCAGCATGTAAGATATATGGTATGCTAACCTAGTTATTATTGCTTTGAAGAAAGAGCAGTAGGTAGAGAGTTTCACAGTCATGGCTGAGGGGCAGTAGCTGCAACTTGAAGTTGTAGCTTTCGCAAAGACATCACTGAGAAGGTGATATTTGAATAAAGATCTTGAAAAGTCAAGGAAAACTCTAGAAGGCCATTTGAGTTTCTTAGAAAACTAAGCACACTCTTACCATACAATCTAGAAATCATACTCCTTGTGATATATAAAACTGAGTTGATAACTTATGTCTCCACAAAAGCCTGCAAGCAAATGTTTATTGCAGTTTTATTCATAATTCCCAAATTTTGTAAGCAACAAAGATGTTTCTCAAGAAGCAAAGGAATTACCTGGGATATGTGCATGCAACTGAAGATTATTGATAAAAGGAAATGAGCTATTAAGCCATCAAAAGACACAAAGGAATTGTAAATGCATACTGGTATGTGAAAGAAGTTAACATGCAAAATATACATACGTATTCCTGATTCCAAGTCTATGACATCTGGAAAAGATAAAATCATGGAAACAGTAAAAGGCCACGGAGACAGTAAAAAGATAAGTGGTTTCCAAGAATTCAGGGAGACGAAGGAGTGGATATGTGGAGTATAGGAGATATTTAGGGCAGTGACACTATTCTGTAGGATACTCTAATGCCAGATTCATGTCATCGTACATTTTTCAAAGCACAAAGAACAAATCCTAATGTAAACATGTCGAGTGTGGATTTTTGTTAATAATGGCTTTAATCAATACTATTCATCAATGTATGGCAAGTGTACCACGTTAAGGAAAGATGCTAATAACGGGAATTTGGGTGGGTAAGGTAGATTTGAAGAGGTATATGAGAACTCTATGTACATTCCACTCCATTTTTATGTAAACCTAAACCTGCTTTAAAAATGTGCTGTGCTTAGTTGCTCAGTGGTGTCCAACTCTTTGTGATGCCATGGAGTGTAGCCCACCCAGGCTCCTCTGTCCATAGGGTTCTTCAGGTAAGAATACTGAAGTGGGTTGCCATGCCCTCTTCCAGGGAATCTTCCTGACCCAGGGCTCAAACCCATGTCTCCTGCATTGCAGGTGGGTTTTTACCGACCGAGCCACCAGGGATAATGTCTATTAAAATTATTTTAAGTTATGGAAAAAGCCATTTGGAGAGACAGGACAAGAGAGTTCTAGTCAAAGAGAAAAGTAAATGCAAAGACCCTGAGTCAGGAACGTGCCAACATGCTAAGAGTAAGGAGGCCAATGTGACTACAGCAAAGTTGAGAGTGGAAGACTGGTTGCAAATGAGGTTGGAGCAGTAATGCCATCATTCATGTAGGTGGGCATGAAAACAATGGCTTTTTTCGATGAGATAGGGAGCCATTAAATGTTAAAGCAGAAGACTAAAATAAACTTGGCAAATTTTAAATGGATCAGGTTGGATTCAGTGCTGAATATACTGTTCAAGGACAAGGGTAGAAGCAAATAAGCTAGTTACAAGTCTATTGTTGAAAGTCCTAGAGAAAAATGGAGGTTATTTGAACATTTATACTGGTATATTTGAAAGGATAAAGTGAAGCTGGACAAAGATTGGGAAAATATGAAGACATTCAGTGGATGGCAAGAGAAAGAATTCTCTTTTGATTGTGGTTAATTTGAGACATTTAATAGACATGACAAAGAAGATACTGAGTAGGTACTTGTATGTTCAATTCTAGGTAAAATTATGGGAAGAAATGCAAATTTGAAAGTTATCTAGTGTAGCCAGTATTTAAAGTTCTGAGTCTGAAAGAGTTGATAGGAAAGAGATTTAAGCACTTAATAGGACATATTAACATTTAAGGATAGCTAAAAGAGAAAAAAAAAAAAAAGCAGAAAAAGGCATTCAGAGAGAGTTAATGAGACAGGAGAAAAATCAGAAGTGCTCTGGAAATTAAATAAATAAATGATTCCCAAACGAATGAATGAATTTTTATGTGAAAAGCTGCTTATTGGTCAAGGAGAGAATAGGATGTTGGTTATTGGTTTTAGTTACATGAAAGCCATAAATGACCTTGAATATAGATAGTTTTATAGTTATGTTGGGAAGAAATACTGATTGTATTGAGTTCAAGAAAGAATGAGCCTTAAAACAAATAAGGATATTGTGAATACACATTTCAAAAGAGTTCTGTTATAAGGTAAAAATGATATAGTAGCTGCAGAGTGATGTGAAGTTGAGAAAGGTTTTCATTTTTTAGCTTGAAGAGGAAAAAAATGACTAAATGATATCATTGAATAAGTTCAGATTTATTAGTACACTAGTGGAAGAGTTGGTCTTTGCTATGATCAGTTATCAGTAGTAATAGGAAGGAATACAGAATATAAAGTGAAGGATGCAGCAATATTATAATAGAAATTTATGAAAGTTATCTTCTGATTGTTCTTATTTTTCAGTGAAACAGGAAGCAAAATCATTAAGGATAAAGTAGAAGTACTTGGAACCCATTCCAGTGTTCTTACCTGGAGAATCCTAGGGACGGGGGAGCTTGGTGGGCTGCCGTCTATGGGGTCGCACAGAGTCGGACACGACTGAAGCGACTTAGAAGCAGCAGAAGTACCTGGAAGTTTGAAGAGCAGGAAGAAAATATGAAAATGCTTATTTAGGAGAGTGGGAACATGAGTGAGTAAAAATAGAATAATGCAGGGGAGCACTAAGGATCTACTTTAAAACTGTGGTCATAAGAACAATAAGAGCAGTCATCATGGATGAATACTTTCTTCAACAACATTCACCTGCTTAGATAAAGAAATAAGAGAACCCAAAGAATTAGATTTAACGTGTGTGTGTGTGTGTGTGTGTCCGTGTGCACGCTTAGTTGTTCACTCTTGTCTGGCTCTTTGTGACCCCACGAACTGTAGCCCTCCAGGCTTCTCTGTCCATGGGTATACTCCAGGCAAGAAATATGAAGTGGATTGCCATGACCTCCTCCAGGGGAACTTCCCAACCCAGGGATCAAACCCAGGTCTCTTGCATTGCAGGAGGATTCTTCATTGACTGAGCCATCAGGGAAGCCCAAGGATATAGGAGCATTGGTAGCCCCTCCCTTCTCCAGGGGAACTTGCTGACCCAGGACTTGACCTGGGGTCTTCTGCATTGAAGGCAGATTCTTTACCAGCTGAGGCACCCGAGAAGCAAGATTTAAGTACAGTTGGAATTTATTTCAAATAACTTGGAGAAATTAGAAATACAAATATTGTGTGGATTTGCTTTTTGGCAATGGACCATGTATTAAACAGTAAACCAGAAATTGGGCATATCAGTGATGAGGGACAAAGAAAAGTGGTATAGCCAATTAATTTTAGATTCTGGTGAAGTTAGAATATTTTTGGAGTTGATATGTTAGAAAACACTGAAAATAAAAAATTGATAATCTGAAGTGGAATACTGTACATTGAGATTTTTAGAAGACTTTTTGGTTTTGATAGTGACAAAGTCTAAGATAAGTCATATAGCATCTGGGTCAGATGAGATGGAGGGTAGGTCTTAGAAGAGGTCAAGGAACTGATGGGGGTTATTTGGTCTGACATGTAAAGAGCTTAGAAGTTCACTCCTTTCTCACAACCAGTAAAATGCTGAACAAACTGAAGACTAACAACTCTTCTTTAATGTCTCCATGAATTGAAGTCACAGAGCAAACAGCTGCCCTCAAAACTGGAGAGATTGATGGGAAAACATGGAGAATTACAACTTAACAGACCAGAGACCCATTAGCAGAACTCTCCATAGGATCCAGTATGGAGGTAGGAAAATCTGAACTGTAACTGAATAGCTTGAAACTTGATATGGACAAATCTAGGAGATAAAAAACTCCAAAGGGGCCTAGTCTTAGGGTAGTGTGATCACACTTTTGTTTGTTTCAGGTCCAGGAGATTTACCAGGTTCTTGTTGAAGATTAGAGAAAAATCCTCTCAAACTTTTGGCAAAGGAAGAAGAAAATTGTCCAGAGCATTCTGTTTTTCAGTAGGCCTTTCTTCAAGAGAAACTATTTTACCAGAGCTTAACCTAATGAAGTTTTATCAGCCCCTTCTAGCCATTTTATCCCACCTAAGCAGGAATGGGAATCTGAGAAGCACTTGTGAACTTCACAATCCATATGCACAGCTTCACTGAAAGACTGAGACTTCATCATAGGATTCTAGGATGCCTCCCACACTCCAGCACTTTGCCAGAACACTACTAAAAGCCTATTTATCACAGTTTCTTCTACCCAATGAATCATGTATGCCTATTTAACTTATATGCAGAGTACATCATGTGAAATGTCAGGCTGGATGAAGCACAAGCTGAAGTCAAGAGTGCCAGGAGAAATATTAATGACCTTAGATATGCAGATTACACCACCCTTATGGCAGAAAATGAAGAAGAACTGAAGAACCTCTTGATGAAGATAAAAAAGAAGAGTGAAAAAGCTGGTTTAAAAGTCAACATCTGAAACCTAAGATCACGGCATCTGGTCCAATCACTTCATGGCAAATAGATGGGGAAACAATAGACTGCAAGGAGATCAAACCAGTAAATCCTAAAGGAAATCAACCTTGAATATTTTTGGAAATATTGATGCTAAAGCTTGAATACTTTGGCCACCTTGTGCAAAGAACTGACACACTGGAAAAGATCTTTTACTGGGAAAGATTGAGGGCAGGAGAAGAGGGAGACACAGGATGAGATAGCTGGATAGCATCATTGACTCACTGGACATGAATTTGAGCAAACTCCAGGAGAGAGTGAAGACAGGGGAGCCTGGCATGCTTCAGTCCATGGGCTGAAAAGAGCTGGACACAACTGAGCAACTGAACAACAACAACAACGAAACAATCCAAAGCAAACCTTTTCAAGGACATTTAAGAGGAGATATTTCAAGAACATGCATACCTTGCTGTTTCTTTTTGTTTGAAACTCTTTTAGCATTCATTCAGAAAGTCTAATTGGAATAGAAATCTATTGACTTGGATGAAGACAGTAATAAGATAAAGCTTGTAGAAATAGGAAAGCATTAAGTTAGTGAATTTAGGGGCGCATGCACAGATTAGCACACGTTATGAAATCTCAAGGGAGAACATGCGGAAGAAGACTACAGAATGTTTACATTTTGGTGATAAGACAGTGAGATGCACCAAGAAGTAAGTGATGAATTGAGCAAATAAAAAAGCAGGTCTGACTGAGCCCAAACTGAGATTAAGAATGCTGTGCTAAGTTGCTTCAGTCATGTCTGCCTCTTTGCGATCCCATGGACTGTACCCTGCCAGGCTCCTCTGTCCCTGGATTCTCCAGGCAAGAATACTGGAGTGGGTTGCTGTGCCCTCCTCCAGGGCATCTTCCTGACCCAGGGATTGAATCCTCATCTCTTACATCTCCTGCATTAGCATGTGGTTCTTCACCACTAGTGCCACCTGGGAAACCCATAGTTAAGAATACCACGGTGAAAAGAAATATATATAGAGATATAAATATAACAGAAAACAGGAAAATCTGCTTTTTTTTTTTTTTTAAGTGAATAAGATCATTTGGGGATGGTCTTGACCTGGATCATTGAAATTGTATGAAACTTCTTGACATATGCAGACCTATTGAACTGCTTACTGGATTGACAACCATTATAATAAATAAATGAATGTCTTAAGGATCCATGTTGTGATATCTAATTTGTCCCACATTGTTAAAGAATGACAGGAAAACCTAAAGGATACAGTGTGGTTGAGTTAAATGTTTAAATGCAATTACCTTTGGAGAAGGTGAGAAATTAAATTATAATCAGATATAAACTACCAATATCATAATCTTCCTTGAGACATATTTTAATAATGAAGTGAGAAATGACCAAGATGAGGAAAAAATAGATAAAAGAAACAATGGGATTCAGAATTCACTACTTACCTATGTAATATTCTTAAATATTGCTTATGAAAGAAATCCTAAATTATTAGATAAAACTTTGTTAGAAAATCCTATCTCAGATTTGCTTATGATGTAAAATGTCTTAATAGTAGCAGCAAAAATGATAGAAAATTCTTCTGAGGGATTTCTCTTACTTTTCAATTATATGTAGAATCAGAGTTTTTAAATCAAAACAGACATTTAATAATATTTTATTAAAACATTTAATACATTTGAAACACACACAAAATGTTTTTTTATCTAAGTCTTGGTTAGTCATATATTATGTAATATACATTACAAATTTCATATTTACAGAAAAAGAATTTTCACAAGGGTAGGGTATTTTCTGTGAGAAGTCCGACTATAGTCATTTTTCCTCTTTTAAAATTGTCTTATACTTGGAACTGTTGTAAATCTTAAATTGAAAAAAATACTAACGAGTCAGTTCTTTTTTTACATGTGTAATCAGCAGTCATTTCCAGCTAATGACTAAAATAAATGTTAGGGCCGCAGATAAGCCATACAGTGAAGAAGTATTTGACGTAAAATTTTAAAAGAAAATTTTCCCTTTTGTGTCCTTTAAATTAAAAAAAAAAACAAAACCCTTTAAATATATTCCTTGTTTTCCATCATTTCTCAAAAATTTTAAGAATAGTTTTGCAAGCCCACCCATGAATATTCAGGGGATATGTTGAAGAGTTGAGTTTTAAACTCTCCTCTGGGCATTTGAGCCTAGATACTCCAAATTTATTTTAAATGTCTGGGTACTCTTGCTGTAATTTTTCTTATTGAGGTTTAATTTATTTTTAATGATGTTTGCTTTGGCACTTTCCATTTTAAAATCAATCTTCTTGGTTAAGAATTCCAAGGTTGGATAGCCCTGCCTTTTTTGTATTAATAGTACAATACTCGACTCATTTAGATACCCTCTTGCTTTATTTTACTATCTTATTTTTTAAAAATACATCCTCTAAAACGGAAAAATATATATATATATATATATATATATATATATCCTGAGGTTTTCTTATTATTCTAAAGTTGGAGATAGTGAAAAATATTAGTGACCATTTAAGGCTCTATTAATCACTGGCACATTGTTGTGTTATATCTTATGAAAAATGAAGTGTTAGTCACTCAGTTGTGTGGAGCTTTTTGTGATCCCATGGACTATGTAGCCCGCCAAGCTCCTCCATCTCCAGCAAGAATAAAGAGTGGGTAGCGTGCTGCGATTCATGGGGTCGCAAAGAGTCTGACACGACTGAGCGACTGAACTGAACTGAACTGAGCCATTCCCTTCTCCAGGGAATCTTCCTGACACAGGGATCAAACCTGGGTCTCCCACAATTGCAGGCAGATTCTTTACTGTCTGGGCTACCAGGGATCTTAGATGTTATTTTATGATATTATCCTTTAAATGCTCAGTTTTAGCTATATATCTCATAATTTCTTCATTTGTATGTTTTCTATAAACTGTGCTCTTCAGAAAAGCTGGGTAAAAAGCCACATTTATCTGCTGGCCAACTCCCTTTTTATGCTTTATTTGAATCAGTTAAGTTCAGTAGCTCAGTGGTGTCTGACTCTTTGTGACTCCTTGGACTGCCGTATGCCAGGCTTCCCTGTCCACCACCATTAGCATTTGTTTAATTGGATAGTTAAAATGTCCTCTATCCCTTTTTAGAACTCTTGTTTATGATATTGATCAAGACAGGCCTTAATATTCCCCTCTGCTTGAGTAAACTTTAGGCACATTTTTTCCTTAGTAGGCTTCTGACCTCTTTTTCTCAGAGCATTTGCTTTAGAACACTTGTAAATTTTCTTCACCTTTTTGAGATGTAAATCTTTTAAAAAGCTCTTGCCAGGTTACAGCCCAAGAGTGTCTTTCTCAAGGGCAAGAAAATAATCTCTTCAAAATGTAATCATTAAAGAATCTACACCCTTATTTTTCCAGGTTTTTGTGGGAAAATAGGAGACTGGTTTAAGCAGAGGTAGGGGTACCTTCCCAGGTGGTGCTAGCGGTAAAGAAAGTGAAAGTGAAAGTGAAGTCACTAAGTCGTGTCCGACTCTTTCGACCCCATGGACTGTAGCCTATCAGGTTCCTCCGTCCATGGGATTTTCCAGGCAAGAGTGCTGGAGCGGACTGCCATATGCAGGTGCCGCCAGATCCTGGATCAGGAAGACCCCCTGGAGGAGGGCATGGCAATTTATTCCAATATTCTTGCATGAACAATCCATGGGCAGAGGCGCCTGGTCGGCTACAGTCCATGGAGTCTCAAAGATTTGGACACAACTGAAGTGACATCAATTTAAGGGGGAGTCTTACTCTAAGTTGTAAAATTACCTCCAGTCTAAGTTACTTTTCCTTTGAGTAGTACTCTTGCCTGGGAAATCCCATGGACGGAGGAGCCTGCTAGGCTGTAGTCCGTGGAGTCACGAAGAGTGGGACACTTACTAAGCGACTTCACTTTCACTTTTCACTTTCATGCATTGGAGAAGGAAATGGCAACCCACTGCAGTGTTCTTGCCTGAAGAATCCCAGGGATGGTGGAGCCTGGTGGGCTGCCATCTGTGGGGTCGCACAGAGTCGGACACGACTGAAGCAACTTAGCAGCAGCAGCAGCAGCACTTAAACACAATCTGCTAAAGCTCCCACCCCAGCTCTTCAAGCCCCATACTCCTTTATATCAGAGTTCATGAATTCTGATCACTCTTCCCTAAGGCAATTTTTGTTGTTCAGTGGCTAAGTCATGTCCAGCTCTTTGCCACCCCATAGACTGTAACATGCCAGGCTCCTCTGTTCTCCACTATCTTCCAGAATTTGCTCAAATTTATGTCCTTTGAGTCGGTGATGCCATTCAACCATCTCATCCTTTGTCATCCCCTTCTCCTCTTTATTGAATAAAAATCTTCCTTCCTTGTTTATCTTTGTCCAGTGAAATTTTGCCTTGAAAGTATCTTACTGAATTTTTAAAAGTCAGTAAATTGTCTTTTTAAATTATTAAATGGATGGGATAAATCTCTGACTATTCTCTGAGTACCTTGTTTTCTCATCATGAAGTTTTTTTTTTCATGATTTATCCCCCTTTTTCCTTTCCTTCCTTTTATCTTTCCTTCCTTTCTTTGTCTCTCCTTCCTCTGGCCAAAGGGTATTTAGTCTTATACTATTCTTTGTCCAAAATTGTGCTATTGAAGCAATAATGCTGCTGCTGCTGCTGAGTCGTGTCAGTCGTGTCCGGCTCTGTGCGACCCCCTAGACGGTAGCCCACCAGGCTCTCCTGTCCCTGGGATTCTCCAGGCAAGAACACTGGAGTGGGTTGCCATTTCCTTCTCCAATGCATGAAAGTGAGACGTGAAAGTGAAGTCGCTCAGTCGTGTCTGACTCTTAGCAACCCCATGGACTGCAGCCCACCAGGCTTCTCCGCCATGGGATTTTCCAGGCAAGAGTACTGGAGTGGGGTGCCATTGCCTTCTCCGAAGCAATAATGAGCTAGGTGTAAAGTTCTTGCCTTCTGTGAATCTAGTCATCTGTCTTATTAGTTCATTTTGAATCGAAAGGAGCAACTCCTACTTCTCTTTATTAGGAGAAAGGAGGCTTTTCTTTCTCCTTTATTAGGAGAAAGGGGGCTTTTCCTGCCTCATCCTCATAATTTGCTNTGAGCTAGGTGTAAAGTTCTTGCCTTCTATGAATCTAGTCATCTGTCTTATTAGTTCATTTTGAATCGAAAGGAGCAACTCCTACTTCTCTTTATTAGGAGAAAGGAGGCTTTTCTTTCTCCTTTATTAGGAGAAAGGGGGCTTTTCCTGCCTCATCCTCATAATTTGCTATAGGGCTTCCATCTTTCTACCCAGAGGATGCAGTATTAAAGAATTTGCAAACCTTTTTTGAACTCCCCACACTCATTCCTCATGGCCAGAAGAGGAATCTCGCCAGACTGGAGCTAAGGGACACATTAGGGTGAAAAATTGCTTGAAGAAGCAGTGTTGATTTATCTCTTTCCTCTTCTTGTGTTGCATATCTTGCTCTTGGAATGTGAAATAGGCTCATCCTTGCATTTCACTGGCGACATATAGGTACAGAATTTGCTTTGCAAACTTAGCCTTCTCACAGACAGATTCCTCCTAAAACTTTCAAGAATCTAGGTTAGGGGCTTTTTTTTTTTTTTTTTTGAAAGATGGGAAAGGAAAGGTAGAAGCAGTTCTCCTCTAGACTTCAGTAATGTTCTAGCAATGTCTAGGCAAACAGTGTCTCATATTTTAAGGTAACAAAGCTTAGTTTATTCTTTAATAAATATTGATCATTTTGTGCTATTCCTTAAATTAGCTAAATATCATAGGGGGAACTTAAATTAGCTAAATATCATAGGGAAAAAGGCATAAATACATGAAGTTTCTGAAATTTGAAGCAAATCCTTCCATTTTTTGAGAAATAAAACTATTTTCAATTTATGAAGTTAGAAGATAAGCCATCTTTGGTAGAATTATTAGTATTATTCTAGATCCAGATTATTTCATACCTAGAGTTGGATCTATCTTGATATGTGTGTTACTTTTACTCACTGTATCAGTGTTAAATATATTTCAATTCCAAGTCCAAATCTTAGAATTTAAATATTTTAACATTATGATCCCTCCAAACAAGAGAAAAATAAAAGAAAGAAATAATAAAAAGTGCAAATTATCTCCACTATTTTCTTAGATATGTTGCTTCAAACTTCTATAATAATATGGTATCTGTTTCTCTCCTATTTTCCCCTTCCTGCTTCTACCCTTAGGTTTCTGAATTTCTTAGCATAAAAGAGGCTTTAGTGAAAATTCACACTGTTTAGATGTACATCTAAAGTTAAGTTCAACCCAGAGTAGCACAGATTCTGCCTGAAGTGTGAAGTCTTCTTGCATTAGACAAATTTTACATTACCATTGTTATGCTATTGATTTTTTAAAATTTATTTTTTAACTAGATGAAAATTGCTTTCCAATGTTGTGTTGGTTTCTGCCATACAACAATACTAATCAGCCATATTTAAACATGTATCCCCTCCCTGTTGAGCCTCTCTCCCATCCCCCATCCCACTCCTCTAGATATTTGTAGAGAAGAGATGCAGAATTATTCTATTAATTTACATCCTCCTTTTTCTCAAATTTGACAGTGAATTCACTTTACTAAATTGACAAATTTCCTCTTGTCTTCAATTTCCCAAAAGATACAGCTGTGGGAGGAAAGAGAAGAGGAAAGACGAACAGTACAATTATATTTGTATTATCCATTCAGCATATCCTCTCTGCTTAAATAGATCTTGCTTTCCTGGTGGGTGTTTGCATTAGTTCTTAAAGTTCAGCCTCCTGGGGCTGGCATTAATGACTGTCTCATAAGCTCTATTTTCCTAAGGCAAAGGACAGAGGACTTCAGTGAGACATTAGCATCTGAATAGGTCAGGAGTCTTGATATTTAGTGTGCCAAGGATTTGTCATATTGATTAATTATAAATCAAAAGTGGCTAGACTGTTATCAGCATTTGCAGTTTACATATAATCCAAAGTTTCCTTTCTTTAATTAAACAAAATAGCTACCATATGTGCTATTTGAGAAGTAAAGGTTTATTACCTATCTTTATATAATAGGCTTAAAAGGTAGGCATAAAAGACAGGCATAAGATGTAAGGGGTATAATATATATCTATATATCTTTTTATAAGAACATGATGAAGAACTTATAACTTTTCTCTGTAGAGGTCAAATCCATGATTTTACAGAGTGGTTGCCACTATATCATCTCCTTTTTCCTGACAAATATTTATGCCAAAAAACTGTTGCCCCTGAATCTATGCCTTATCATTCTGTCTATATGCTTTTTACCAGCCTATCTGCTCCTCTCTCAAGCTGTCACAATTCAAGGAGATTGTCATTTGGAGTCCCTAGGTACTGACTTGAAACATGTAAGAAATAGCAAGAAGAGAGATTCATTTCTCTCTTGGTATCACTACTTTATTGTCATCACTCTTGATGGCTGTGAGGGCTGTTCTTTGTCATATTGTGTGGCAGATGGAATCTGCAATGAAGAAATATAAATAAGAATGAATGACCTCATTTGCAAAAGAAGGGGAAATAAATTAAGCACAGGCTAAATGATATATCTCCACTGCATATAATTACCATAAATATTCATTAAAAATTTACTCCATGAGAGATACTCTAATATATACAACTTAGGGAGAACTTGGTACCTGTGCATTAGGTAATATGTGAAAATAAAGAGAATGTATTTAAGATTCTTCTCTCTTCCTTGTGTAACTTTGGTCATTATGCTTACCTCTAGGAGTCTCTGTCTCAAATCTATGGGATGAAAGTGTTGACACTTGGCCTGCCTACCCCAGAGGATAGTTGGGAGAGTCAAACAAAAATGATGCAAATAAGAATGTCAGTAGACACTGTGGTCCTTAACTGAGGGCAAGGTTGCTTCACAAATGTTAGTGCAATTGAAGAAACTATACACTGGAATGTTAATTTAGGGAAGTCAGCTTAGTGTGATGGTTCAGTTCAGTTCAGTCGTTCAGTCGTTTCTGACTCTTTGCGACCCCATGAATCACAGCACGCCAGGCCTCCCTGTCCATCACCAACTCCCGGAGTCCACCCAGAGTCATGTCCATCGAGTCAGTGATACCATCCAGCCATCTCATCCTCGGTCATCCCCTTCTCCTCTTGCCCCCATTCCCTCCCAGCATCAGTCTTTTCCAATGAGTCAACTCTTCCCATGAGGTGGCCAAAGTACTGGAGTTTCAGCTTCAGCATCATTCCTTCCGAAGAAATCCCAGGGCTGATCTCCTTCAGAATGGACTGGTTGGATCTCCTTGCAGTCCAAGGGACTCTCAAGAGTCTTCTCCAATACCACCGTTCAAAAGCATCACATTTTAAGTTTGAATCTTGGGTTTGCCATGTGCTTTCTGTGGAAACTTGAGCAATTAGTTTAGCTATCTCTGCTTCCTCATTCGTAAAATGCAAATGGAATCATATCAGGTTTACATTTCTATTCTGGGATATGTATCAGTTACCCCTGACTATAAAACAAATGTCTCTCTAAACTTGGTGGCCAAAATCAGCTGGTAATTTTCCTGCTGTTCTTGCTTGGATCGCTCATGCAGTTGTAGTCATCTGGTGGTTTCTCTGGGGATATTTAATCTAAGGGGGCTTGCCAGGGGGCTCAGTGGTAAAAAAAACTCCACCTGCCATTGCAGGAGGTGCAGGAGACGCAGGTTTGATAACTCAACTAGGAAGATTTCTTGGAGGAGGAAATGGCAACTCCCTCCAGTATTCTCGACTGGGAAATCCCACGAACAGAGGAGCCTGGAGGGCTTCAGTCCAAGGGGTGTCAAAGAGTCAGACATAACTGAGTATGCACACAAGCAAATTTGATCTAAGAATTTTATTCATTATTTAGTAGGTGGTACTAGTCATTGGCTGGCTTGTCTGTCCATTGCATCCCTTATCCTTGAAAAGACTAATGTTCCATTATGTGGCAATCTCAGGGAAGCAAGAAAACCAAAGCACAAACTGTAAGACTTGCTTCAGTATACACTCTCAGCTCACAAAATATCACTTCTGATGCATTCTATGGTCGAAACAAATCACAAGGGCAACAGAGATTTGAGGAGATGGAGAAATACACTTGGGAAGTATGGCAAAGTCACACTGCATACAGGTGTGCAAACACAGATGGGAGGAATCATGGCTGCATTTTGCAACCACCCACAAGGATTAGATGAGATAATATTTGCAAAGTGCTTAAAGCAGAGGTTGGAACATGGTTAGCACTATATAAATGTTTGTTGAATAAATTATTAATATATTTTGTTGGAGAATATACAGCATTTACACTTTTATATGAAATAACATTCTATCAAAAAGTGTCACATGTGTGCTGACACAAGGACTTTAAAAGATGAGACAGGGAACATTTCTATTTTTGTTAACAGAACTTAACAGAGAAAATGGCATTTGAGAGTGGCCTTGGAGGAAAGGTAAAAATTAAATTGGCAACCGGGTTATATGCAGAATCCTCCCTCTTCTGAGCTAGAATCTCAGTTATTTAACTATCTTTAGCAATATGCCCACGTAATTCTTCCTCTAAAGGTAAAATAGCAGGTTTAAGAGGAGAAGCAATCATGCAAGTTAATAAGGTTGCTTTGACTGAGAAATTTTAGATGTCCCTCCTAGCCCTTTTCTAATGCAGAATAAATTGCTCCAATTCTCTTGGGCTGTTTTTCATTTGACTCATTTTTTTCTCTTCCTACTTTAGCAGGTGAGAAAAATAATGATAACTAATATGTATTTAACATGTGCCAGATACTGTTCCAAGTAGGCTACATCTATTCATTAATATTCAACCCTGTGAGTTCAGCACTTAACCACAGATGAGCAAATTGAAGCACAGAGAACTTGACTCAAATCACACACTTAATAAGTGTCAGTGGCATGATTCAACCATAGATAATGTGACCTCCGTGCCCTTGGCCTTAATGCTATACTGCACTGTCTCTCTGCTTGCAACCAGCTCCTTCATGATGTAATAGATTTTAGGCTGAATGTTTTCTGTTTATACTTTAAAAAAAAAAAAAAACGAAATTCTTAACACACAAATTGAGTATCTTTAAGAATTCTATACCAGTAAATCATAGACTATGGAACCATAGAGCAGTATAACTTGAAGAGACCATGATATTCATCATCTAATTTGGTTACTCATCTTTGTAGCTAAGGAAGTGAGTAATATTTTATTTATGATGTACTGTGAACTATAGATATTGGCTAAATGCCAAAAATTTTCCTCTCTTTGCATATGTACCCTTGTGAACTTAGAATCAAGGCCTCTGGAGAGTGGAAGGGGTTTAATGGCTGCATTTTGTTCACTTTCTATAGACCAGTTAATTCACTTCAAATTCAAATGCCTTGCTATGAAATTCAGCTTCTATTTTTTGATTTTTTTTTTCAAAAAATAATGAAATTCATCTATAATTTGCATACTACTGTACAATACAAATAAAATCCAAGAAAGTACAAGAATGCAAAAATTACATTAAAAATAAGATTTCACATAATCCCACTGTGTAGAGCTAATAGCTGCTAACAAATTGGTCTATTTTTTCATGTCTTCCATCTGAAATTTAACAAAATAATATTCAAATTCAGATCCCACTTTTCTATTTAACCCTTGCTAATGTTTTCTGAAATCATTAAATATTTTGAAGACAAAATTTGTAATAGCTACATAATATTTCACTTTACAGATATAACATCATCATTCACTGTCTTCATTTAATGATTCAGCTTGCCATATATTTTCCATGATCCCAAATTGGGTGTGATACCTTTTTTCCCTCTACAATTTAAAGCCAGTGCAGATGTCACAATCTCTAATAAATCTTAAGTTTTGAGACTGCTCAGGACACCTTGATTAAGCTTTCAGAAATCAGAAAAGGAAAGATGATAAAGCTGGAAATACACATGAAACACGCAAAAGATGGTATTTTGCATTTCAGCCTAGAGGTGAAATAACCTTCTTAAGACGTAAATATTTTGTCAAAATAAGGTGTTATTTTCTATGTACTAGTCACAGTTTTCTTATTTTTTCCTTTCTTTTGTAAATGCTGTTTGGAAATTTGAGCATTTAGGTGTTGTATTGAATGTCACTTATAAATTAGCTTTCTCCAAATGCCCATTTATAAACTGCCTCCTATTTACTATTTTTCAGAACATCACACAATGTTGATATCTGAATTCCTCCACCCAGAATGATTAGAAACACGTCACATTTTGTTATTTGATGGTTCTAGTTCAGGGACCATTTTTACCTTTAGGTCCTTTCCAAGTAGCCCCTTCCATACTCCCTTTCACAACCTGGCAGCTTATGTTTTCAAGGTCAGCCAGGAGAGCACATAAGTCTCCTACTGAAGTGCTAACCTCCAAAGCTCAAGAGAATCTCTTTTTGATTAACTCAAAGTCAATTGTTTAGAGCCTTTGATTACATCTAAAGAGTCCCTCCAGTTTTTCCATGTGAATTAAGATATCCTATCATACTCATCTACTCCATCCACTCTCAAGGGGAAGGGATCATACAAGGGCAAGAGTCAGTGGGATCCATCTTAGAATTTTAACAATATCTTTCTCAACCCTTTCCTATTTCTCTAGTCTCACTCATTTTTGACCTTGGCTAAATATCAGACATAAGTCTAATTCATAGTTGTTGTTCACATTGTTTAATGGCATATGGGAAAAGCATACACATGCAATTCTGAGGAATCCCTAGGTTTAAATCTTGCTTTCACCATTTGGCTACAAAGGTAAGATATTTAACCTCTCTTAGCCTCATATTTCTCCTTTAAAAATGGAGATAACATATTGTTTATGTACTGTTGGAAGGAACATAAAGTACCAAATGTATATTATATAATATATATATATACACATATATGCACATATATACATATAAATACACACACACACACGCACTTATATATATATATATATATATATATATACATATATTTCCCAGGTGACTCAGTGGTAAATAATCTGCCTGCAATGCAGAAGCCAGAGGAGATGTGCATTCAACCTCTGGGTCAGGAAGATCCCCTGGAGGAGGCCGTGACAACCTATTCCAGTATTCTTGCCTGGGGAATTCCATGAACAAAGGAGCCTGGTGGGTGACAGTCCATGGTTGCAAAGACTGACAGCACACACGCAAGCATATATGTATGTATATATATACGCGTATATATACATACACAGTATCTATTATATAGCAAAACTCCAAGAATTATAGCTATTTTTAGCAGTGATATTATTGTTATGTTTTTACTATGTCATGTATTAATACATTACTTATTAGTCTGTGATAGGAGTCTTACCTTTTAACATAAATATTAGAAGACAAGGACTGGGTATCTCTTAAGTTTGTACTGCTTATGCATAATTTTGCCTGTGAGAACTGATACTTTAACTTCAACTTAAAATATTAACAAACTAAATCAGTGGTTCTCAACCTATTTTATTTCTGAAACCACATAACTGATGACATTCACAAATGAGGTTTATTTCCCTGAATGTACCTAGGATTATAAAAAATTCTAAGTATATAGTACCTGTAGCTTCAAAACTTTCTTTCCTATTCTGAATTTGCATTACAAAAAGCAAATGCATGCATATGATATGGTAGGTCTACTTGAAATCCGTGATAATTGATGCACAAAATAGTAAAATAATACAATACTAGTGACATTTCCCATAAGTGATCTGGAGACATTCTTGCTGTGCAGTTCTGTTGAGCTAAAAGATCAGTTTTGGTAAACAAAATATTTTAATTTGTGATCTTTTGTTTCAGATTAACGAGGAGGTGCTTTATTTATATTTTAGAGCTAAAAGCTACCCAAAGGCTAAATGCCCCAGCAGGAAAGAATAGTTAGTAAATTCATTCATTATCTGTTTACATTTTAATAATGAATAAGGCTCTCTGCTTTTATCACAATTATGGGTTAAGAGAGGATTGTTCATTTAGGCTCAGTTTGGCTTCCTACTGTGAAATGCAAGATTTGTGAAATTTCAAGTTTCCTGTATTATTAAACCAATGAGCCAGTGAGAGTCTATTCCCTAAACAATTAGCTTTCTTAAATGAAGTATAGAAAGAAAGGCAATCTGTGAATTCATTACTTGCTCTTTCTGGGTGCAGACATGAGCTGGCATTAAGGCTCTTTGAGTTGTGACATATGAGGTGTGATCCAAAAGAAAGAGACTGATTGCTATTAGTCACCCAGGAAATAAATCACAGCCCTTTATAGAGACATCCTCATGTTCATCTCTCTTTACGGGGAGACACATTTTACCTTGAAAGTAGACAATTGTGGACCTGGTGGATTTTTCCCCCCTACCATTCTTGACAACTTATACTTTCCATTTGGAGTTCTCAATTATCAATATCTTTTATTAACCATCATTTGAGATATTTTACAGGAATATCCAGATGCCCAACAAATGAAAACCAGCAGTCTTTCAAACAGTGTGACTCAATTTCAGTGACTGTAAATCAGAACCTACAGCTACAATCACAGTTTATTCTATCGTTTGCTTGGTGTTATAGCTACCAGACTCCCTTTCCAATTACATTTATGGCCTCAGCCAGACAAGTTAACTTCAGTAGAGAGAATGGAATATCTTTACTAATTTAAAATTAATTAAACAATGATAGCTAAAAATTTTTATAAGATGTTCATCCAATATAGTACTGACAACGGCTGCACAGAACACAGGATTTGGAGTTCTTAAGTGAAAATGCTGCATCTGTCAGTTCTTAGAGCTTGACTTTTAAATCGTTAAGCATCTTTGAACCTTATCCCGTATAATTGAAATAGAAATCCCATCTAAACATTAATGTTATAAGATAAATGGAAGAATTTGCCAAAGTTTCAGGCACATGGGAACACATAAGGGAAAAGTGGTGAAGTTGTTAAGTACATAGACTCTGTAATCAGATGACTCATATCAAAACCCATCTCTGCCAATTACTAGGGATATGATCTTGATCACAAAGCTTTGATTTTTGTTCCCTAGTTTCCTATCTATAAAATGGGAACAACAATAATAATTACCCTACAGTCAGGACCGATTCAGTTAATATATCATTTCAGTTCAGTTCAGGTCAGTTGCTCAGTCATGTCTGACTTTTTGCGACCCCATGAATCGCAGCACACCAGGCCTCCCTGTCCATCACCAACTCCCAGAGTTCACTCAGACTCACGCCCATCGAGTCAGTGATGCCATCCAGCCATCTCATCCTCTCTTGTCCCCTTCTCCTCCTGCCCCAATCCCTCCCAGCATCAGAGTGTTTTCCAATGAGACACCTCTTTGCATGAGGTGGCCAAAGTACCAGAGTTTCAGCTTTAGCATCATTTCCTCCAAAGAAATCCCAGGGCCGATCTCCTTCAGAATGGACTGGCTGGATCTCCTTGCAGTCCAAGGGACTCTCAAGACTCTTCTCCAACCCCACAGTTCAAAAGCATCAATTCTTCAGTGCTCAGCCTTCTTCACAGTCCAACTCTCACATCCATCCATGACCACAGGAAAAACCATAGCCTTGACTAAATATATGGAAACCACTAAATGTCTGGAACATTGTAATAGCTACATAAGTACTTTCTATTAATAGTATTAATGTTGTCTTTTTTCTCATTATCACATACCAAATTTGTGCATACCAAACATGCACATTTGTTTTTATTTTTATTTCTTGTGATATCTCATAAGGCCTGGCTCTTATTAACCAGTTAAGCACCATCTGAGAAAATAATTAAAAGAAAACAATAAATATCTTCACTTCATTTAGAATTGTCTTGTGACCAACCTCGATAGCATATTGAAAAGCAGAGACATTACTTTGCCAACAAAGGTCCATCTAGTCTAGGCTATGGTATTTCCTGTGGTCATATATGGATGTGAGATTTGGACTGTGAAGAAAGCTGAGCGCTGAAGAATTGATGCTTTGATGCTTTTGAACTGTAGTGTTGGAGAAGACTCTTGAGAGTCCCTTGGACTGCAAGGAGGTCCAACAGGTGCATTCTAAAGGAGATCAGCCCTGGGTGTTCTTTGGAAAGAATGATGCTGAAGCTGAAACTCCAGTACTTTGGCCACCTCATGCAAAGAGGTGACTCATTGGAAAACACTCTGATGGTGGGAGGGATTGGGGGCAGGAGGAGAAGGGGATGACAGAGGATGAGATGGCTGGATGGCATCACTGACTCGATGGACATGAGTCTGAGTGAACTCCAGGAGTTGGTGATGGACAGGGAGGCCTGGCGTGCTGCGATTCGTGGGGTCGCAAAGAGTCGGACACGACTGAGTGACTGAACTGAACTGAACTAAACTGATTCTCTTTTATTCTTAGGTATCCCAAATATTCTTTTTGAAATAATAAACTCCAAATCAAATGAGAAAGCATTTGGGAAACTTCTATTATACATACTTGCAAACATATATGTGTACTTATGCATACTTAAGTGTTGAAAGCTTAAGAGATGTTCAATTCAGTTCAGTTCAGTTCATTTCAGTTGCTCAGTTGTGTCCAATTCTTTGCGACCCCATGGATTGCAGCACTCCAGTCTTCTCTGTCCATCACCAACTCCTGGAACTGGCTCAAACTCATGTCCATCAAGTTGGTGATGCCATCCAACTATCTCATCCTCTGTCGTCCCCTTCTCCTCCTGCCTTCAATTATTCCCAGCAGCAGGGTCTTTTCCAATGAGTCAGTTATTATGTTGTTTAATTATCTGTTCACATTGTAATCCTTCAATTCCTGAAAGTAGGCAGTATTTTGTCCTAGGATACAGGACACAGAAACAAAGCAAAACAACGGTTCAAAGAGTTTAAGGACTTTCTTAAAGTCACACAGCAGGATGGGAATTTGAAGCCATTTATGCTGCTAGAATTGTAAGCAAATCCTATAGTTATTATGCACCAGAAGGGTGTTTTTTATTTTTCTTTGCATAACTAGAGCCATTTGTGACTGCTAAATACCCAGGCTTCACTGCCAGTGTTCACAGTGTACCTATTATTAATTGTTTCTATATTCATCCTGCTCTTGGTCAGTGGACATTGCTGCTAAAGTGCTTTGGAATGCCTAGCGTTGATCCCTGTGAGTGTTTTCACCAATCATCTAACTCGTTTTTCATTAACTTCTAGAAGGAGATTTCTGTAAGTTCTAAGATTTGGAGGGGATCAGTCATTCCTTTCAAATTTTTCAGGAGTCATAATGAAGAATCGCTAAAATTCTGTGCCTGAATTCTCTCAACTCATAGCCAGAGGACTTAGAGAAATGTTAGAAGCAAGAGGGTGGGGCAAATTAGCTCCAGGATCATTCACCATGAACTTGACATTTGAAACCTGTCACAACCTGAATTCTACCTTGATTCCCCAGCAGCCAGGCTTAGAAATGCTTATAATTTATCTGTAGTGTAGTTGTTAAATTTCCAGATAAGCCCACTGAACCAAGAGTTGGCAAACACAGTGTATTTAAAACTCCCATTTTCTCATTTTGAATTTTTATAAAAATTAATCATTTTAAGTAAACTCATTTTCAAGTTAAACACTGTAGCTGAGATTTAAGGATTCGAAACAACACAAACCCCAACAATAATCTATTTTCTGCATGTAACAGGTTGAAGTCTCCTAGGTGGCCTTTAAAAAAATCAGTTGATTAATACCACAGCAGGTTTTTTGTGGGTATGAATGCTTTCAGGCATTTATTCAGTCTTCAGTGGTCTGGGAAAATAAAAAAGTCTAAGGCCCAAGAGATGAATAATCAAGACAACATTTTCAATTCAGCATTCTTGAAGCTAATTTATTTTACTAAATAGCTAGGGTGAGAGCTTAAATATAATAAGGTACAACTTAAATGGCCCTAATTTTCAAGGCATAACAATCAATTTTATCATTCTAGGTCTAAGGTCTGGGTCTACGTCACAAGTTAGAGCTCTTTTGGAAATTTATGCAAAAGATTTTGTTTTAATAGTATTCTACTCAGTGGATCAGGGTAGTAGTGGATATGAAAAATTTCCCAGGACCTGAATGGTGAGTGAATGTCCAGATCTAATTCATTTTGTTTATTAATCCTTTGTTTTATGTTTTCTCCTTACCTTCCAACCAGCAGAAACTTATTCACAGTGTCTGTCATTTAATTCAGAATCAGTTAAATTTAAGATTCATGATACTGAATATGAATTTGTAGTTGTTATGGGCTGAATTGTATTCCCCACTCCCAAAACTGCCCAAATTTCTATGTTGATATTCGAATTTACAGTAACTCGGAATGTGGCAATATTTGAGATAGGATCTTAACAGAGATTATTAAGTTAAAATGAAGTAAGTAGTATGGATCCTAATCTAAAATGATTGTTATCCTTATAAGATGAGGATGTTTGGATATAGACAGCAATCTCACTCTTGGGCTTATATCCAGAGAAAAATACAGATTGAAAGGATATGGGCCCCCTAGTATTCATTGCAGCACTGTTTACGATAGCCAATACATGGAAGCCACCTAAAAATGTCCATTGACAGAGGAATATATAAAGAAGATACAGTACATATATATAACAGAATACTACTCAGCCATAACAAGAATGAAATAATGCCATCTGCAGCATCATAGATGGACCTGGCAATTAAGTAAAGCAAATCAGACAAAGTCAGACAGAGAAGGACAAATATATTACAGTGTTTATGTGTGATAAATATTATATAATGTGGGGCAAATATCATATTGCTTATGTGTGGAATCTAAAAAATAATTTTACAAATGAACTTATTTACAATTCTGAATGTCTTTTGAAGACTCAACATTGTTTTATGTGAGAGAAGTAAAAAATGATTCATGTTTTTAATGTAAGAAAATGAAATGATGAAGTTGTTATTACTAAGAATGAGCAATATTGGGGATAGAGAAGACTCAGGAAGAAATTCAAAAGTTCAGCTTTGATGAGTCTGATATAAATAAATATAAATATAATACAAGTAAACATAAACATGAGCCTGAAGTTTAAACAAGAGAATTCAATTGGCACTGGTAGTGGAAAAAACAACAACAACAACAAAACCTACCTGCAGATGACAAAGATATGTAAGAGATGTTGGGTTGATCCCTGGGCCAGGAAGATCCCCTGAAGGAGGGCATCACAACCTACCCCAGTATCCTTGCCTGGAGAATCCCATGGACAGAGGAAGCTGGAGGGCTGAAGTCCGTAGGGTTACAGACAGTTGGACATGGCTGAAGCGACTTAGCATGCACACACGCAGCATACATACATTATTTAAAGTCTTGAAACGGATAATTTACCTAGAAAGTCCGTGAAGTTAGAAAAGAGAGGGGTTCCAAGGATAAGTTCTGGGACAGAAATTTTTTAAGTCAAACTGAAGAGTTGAAATAAGCAAAGGAGACTGAAGAGAAATGGAAAGTGAGCTAAAGGGGAAAACCAGATGCCAGGAACTAGGCTCCACCTGATAGGGAGCAGAACGTCACTACAGCCAATCAACAATAATTATAATAAAAGAATTACATCATCTGTCTGCAAGATTATCATATTTTAAGTGTTGATTCTCCTGATGTGAGGAACTGTGTCTCATTCTTATCATATTCGTAAAGAAAATAATTCTATTGGGGAAATAATTACTGTAGTGAATATATCAAATCCTTTTTAAGAAGTTAAAGACAATAGTCTTTCAGATTGTTGCAGATCTTGGGGGTGTATTTTATTTTCTTTAGTTTAAATTTTTTTTTAATTGGAAGGTAATTGCTTTACAGTATTGTGTTATGCCGGGGTCCAGCCCCGGTGGATCCAGGGTGATTCGAAGGTGGAGACGGATAGGCGTCCTAGAAAAAACTTAATTAATTACAGATAGAGTGGGATTAGAAAATTAGCAGAGAAAAGAGGCTGAATAACTTGGCTTACGTGGAATACCAATCACCACCTACATAGGCCACAGGTGTCTTTCCGTTCTCCGGAGGGAGAGGAAGCACTGAGGCCCCCCCNATACATTGAAACAAATTATGTGTACTTTTTGATCTGTTTTATTGCTGCTGCTGCTGCTGCTGCTGCTTAGTCGCTTCAGTCGTGTCCGACTCTGTGCGATCCCAGAGACGGCAGCCCACCAGGCTCCGCCATCCCTGGGATTCTCCAGGCAAGAACACTGCAGTGGGTTGCCATTTCCTTCTCCAATGCATGAAAGTGAAAAGTGAAAGTGAAGTCGCTCAATCATGTCCGACTCTTTGCGACCCCATGGACTGCAGCCCACCAGGCTCCTCCGTCCATGGGATTTCTGGGCAAGAAGTACTGGAGTGGGGTGCCATTGCCTTCTCCGAATGTATATTATAATCCCTTCCAAAAAGTTTATGTTAATTTATGCTTCGACTTATTTTATGATTGTTTAGTACATCTTCAGTGACAATTTGATATTAATCCTTGCTTCCAGCAAAGAGTGTTAAATATACTATTTACTGCTTTGGAAATTTTTGTTACTGCTGAGTTTGCAGGATCAGGTGAGGGTAGTACAGAGTGGTAGAAAGAGAGCAAAAGCTTTGGAGTCAAGCATAACTAGCCTTGAATTCTAGTTCTGTAACTTGCTAGATTTGTGCCCATGGAGCAAGTCTCTCAAATTTCCTGAATCATTGTGTGATCTGTAAAATGAAAAAATTAAAACTTTACTTCCATACCAAATGTATTTCAAGGCTTACAGAAATACTTTGAACATTGCAGGTAGAGAGTGCATGGCAAATCAATAAATGGTAGGTATTATCTCTCTGTGTTTGCCTATTTTCCAATAAAAATAATGATACTTACCAATTGAACTAAAAGTGACTCTTTGTTTTGGATGCATGCATCAAAGAATCGTGGCCCACTCTTGCGGGACCTTTTGAACCATGGGCTTCTAGGCTCCTTTGTCCATGGGATTTTTCAGGCAAGAATACTGGAATGGGTTGTCACTTTCCTCCTCCAGGATCAAACATGCAATTCCTGCATCTCCTGCATTGCAGGTGGATTCTTTACCAGCTGAGCCATCAGGGAAGCTCATTGGTCTGGAATATCATTAGTCAGTTATATTCTTACCAGTCACTTCCACCTCATTACCACCGACCCGCTGCCTTTTTAATTTTTTTTAAGCAAACTGCAGATTTGTTCTCGGGAAATTCACACCCTTTGGGGTATTTCTTTTTTTCCGTGTGGCAGTCATATAATATGGGTAGGTGCTAACCCCACCTTTGGCTCCATAGAAGCCCACTCATTGATGTGGGAACATTAACATAATCACAGTACCTGTTGGCACAGTCATGAGTTGAAGAGTGAACAATAACCTAAGGCTCAATCAATGACCATATATATTTACTCTGGTCACAGTTATTGGCCCATGTTGGTCTAATGAGACTGAAATTCAGAATTTTTATTTGATGACTGTAGAAAGTTACATTCTTGCCACATTATTATGAATGAGAAAATCTGTAGCTGTAATCTGTTATACCTGTTGGAAAATCTTTTGCATTTAATGAAGCAAATCTCAAGAAGAAGCCAATATGAAATAAATAAGTAAGCTAGAAGAATTGCTGAGAAACTGATTACTCTTCTTGTTAAAATAATAGTAATAATTAAAAAGAACCTGTGTTTTCTCTTAGCTCTTTACAGCTCTTTGCCTCTTCCCTCAGCTGTCACTTATTCCCCACTTCATACCTCCCACCAAACGTCACTGAAATAAGTGTTATCTTCTATTTAGTTCAATACGATTTCCTTGGAAACTCAACAGCTTCCTCTTTTTCACAATAAATAAGTCTTTCCCCTTCAGTTCCTTTGCCTGGTCAAGGTAATGCTATTGACAGCACCTTTGCTGGTCCATTGGAAGAAAGCCAGAGGAAGCTGACTATTTGTGGAACTGGTTTGGAATTTCAGAACACAGCATAAATGACTGGGAAGGTCATTTATGAAGTTAACCTTATAACGTTTGTGATAAGAATACAAATGGCTAAAATGTATAGATTCTTTTAACATGCTCCTGTGTTCAGTATTCAAATGGCTCCATTTCAAATGCTTTCTGAGTTAGGTATTATTATTATCTCCAATTCACATTTGGAAGAACTGAGATTTTTGAAAATCCAAAATAACTTGCTTAAGGTCACATAGTTAGTGATAAGAAATAAAGATGGCATCATAGAAATTAGTGATTTAGGTTTAATAAAAGCTCTCACTTGCTTTTGGAATAGTAATAAACTCTAGCTTTTTCATGACTTCTGAAATTCAAATAATTCAGGTGAAAGCTCTTTCCATTTATAATGAGGTTGTTACTTTATAACAACCAAGTATAGTATATACATATATATATATATTTCTGTCTTCAGTTTTCTCTTAGATTCAAGAGATAGGCCATGCCTTTGAAACTGATGCTACACAAACTACACAGGATTTAAAAGAAAATATCTTTAAAAAATAGACTTTTCCGTTCTCAGAGTTAAAATGAACTTCAGAAAACTGACATCAGAAAACTGTTAAGGGAGGTGAAGAAGAAATTTAGCAGTTATAGACTTTTATGGAATTATGTTTCTACATTGTCTTCCTGAGGACTATCATTTTTACAGAACTTTCCTATCTATGTGGCTCTTTCTTTTATTGGCTAAATAATGTGAAGGCAGGACTACACCTTATTCAGACTTATAGTCCAGCACCATGCAAGTTGCTAAGCCTAAATGTCTCTGTTTTTTAATAGAGATCTCATCTCATTAAAGTTTTAAATTAAGCCTGTAAAATAGATGTAGGGAGGTTTTTGTTGTTTGTTTTTAAAAAATTTTTACAAATAAGCAAACTGAATTTCCAAATTCACCCAGCAAATCATTGAGAGAACCTAGGTTTGGGGGCCATATATTGACATTTTAGCATTAGAAATCTTTTACCTGTAATGTACTGCCACAAAATTTAGGCAGATCTATAATTAAATATGGATGCAGAATAGATATCTTCAAGTCAAATAAAGGTGATACTTGCTTTATGAATATCAAGGAGTTCATGCCTCAATTCCCCTATCTGATTTTGTTATGGTGAGGTTTATTCTACCAACACTACCATTCATTCAGTAAATAAAGATTTTAAATCATTTTGTTTTGCAAGAACTATTCTGTCATTGATATAAAAAAAAGTCAAGCTTTATTTCCAAATGGGGAATAATCATAATCAAACTAATGTCTATTTCCTAAATGCAACAGGGCCCTTACAGTAGATTGCTCCTCTGGAGAAGGGTTCGTTGGTTTTCCAGGCTATGAAATAGTGAGCAAAATTTGTTAAACACACACACACACACACACACACACTATTGCTTGAATGGTTTTATTCTCTCTGGAGACTTTTGAAGAAGAAATGGAATGAAGGAATTATCTATTGAATTGGATTTTTTGAGTGTAAATAAGTGAACACACTCAAAATCCTCTAATATGTCATCTTTGGGAATAGACTGCTGGCAGTAATTCCATCAACAATTATTATTTTTATGTTTACTAGTTTTTGTGCTTGTTCCTGGAAAGTTTTAGATTGTGAATGTACAAAGGTCTATCACATAGATTTCCATACTGAAAACATTTATAAACTTGTTGGAAACTCTTTTCTTCTCTCTCATTTCCTAGTGTGTAATGGGGAAACTTTATTTCTGAATAGAATAGACTCATTCAAAGTTCAATAAAATATTCTTATTAAGCATCTAGAATATGAACAATAGAATATAATTGCAAACAAAACTTAAAGCATCTCAGCATTCCTGAAACTTACATTCTTTTAATAAGTGAAAATGATTTGCCTAAAAAATATGAGACTAATGACCAAGAATATAAATATACCAAACAGGTGACTAAAAAGTGATTAATTAATATCTTTTCAGAAAATAAACATTAACGAAACATTAGGCTTAAAATCAAATGAATCAAATACATTTTGGTTTTTCTCTTCCCACCACATTATACATTATCTCCTCCAGGCAGGTTGACCAGCCTTTGCATGGTGATCATTTGCATAATGGCTTCTCTATTTTCGTTTTTTCACTAGCAAATGGATTTAGAATAGTCCTATTATTTCAGGCATTGGTCTGTTAGAAATGTCTCTCTAATTTAGAAAATATAGAATGTTTAAACATTATAATATTTTGGTTTATACAAGCCTTGTGAACACAGATTTCTGGAATCTGTGTTGGACTGACAACTGATTCGAAAAAATACACAACAGCAACAATAATAAACAAAGCAAGAAGAACATCAACAACAAATCACTCAGATTCTTCAAATACTTGATATTTGTTCCTTTAAGCTATCTCAGGATTCTAATATATACGTACCACCAAAAAGTGGAGGCTGGACCTTGATAGCTTTTCCAGTGAACATTTGAATGACTTAAATCATTTCTGTTATTGTTTTTTGCAAAAGAATTCACCCTTGTTTGCAGAATGTTTTCCTTTAGCATTTGAAACTGGATTAAATATAAATGTTACATTCATTTATAAAGTTCAGTATCTTCCTGTAGCAAAAAATTATGAGAAGTTTTATTAGAAAAAAGTATAGATTTCTTGGAACTCTGATATCTCCCTTTTGCTAGGACCTATTAAAAAACAATTTAAAACTTGAACTGGAAAGTAAACTATTTTAGTGAGCCATCTGGGATGAAATGCATAAATAATTTCAGGGGAAAAATAGTGGAACTTTTTTTTTATTTATTTAGGTAAATAGGTTTATGCATAGAGAGGACTGCCAGACAAGAGTCTAATGATCTTTATCCAGATATTTCTTTTTTCCTTATGAATGCTAATAATAGTTTTTCTAATTATCAATTCTTGCCAATTTTGTAATTCTTTTCCACAAATGTCTCAGCTAAAGGATAAATATTCTTTCAATGAATGGTCTCAGGACAACTTAATACTCACACACAAAGAATTAAAATTGAATCCCTATCTCACACCATACACAAAATTTACTCAAATTTGTTCATAAACTGAAATGTAAAAATGAAAACTGTGAAACTCTCAGAAGAAAAGGGGGCATAAATCAGTGTGACCTTAGTTTAGGCAAAGATTTGTTAGATATATCATCAAAAGTATGAGTTACCAAAGAAAAACCAGATAAATTGGATTTATGCAAAATTAAATTCTTTGTGCTTCAAAGGACAGGACATCATTAAGAGAGAAAAACCCACAAAGTGGGAGGAAATGTTTTAAAAACATATATGTCTTAAAGAAATTGTGTCTGAAATACATAAAGAATTCATACAACTCAACGAGAAAAAGACAACCCTATTTTAAAATGGACAAGGGATCTGAACAGACAACTTGTAAGTGCAAAAAAGTTGTTCAAAATTATCATTAAAGAAATAAAAATCAAAACTATTCATTTCATACTCACCAGGATGATTATAATTAATAATCATTATAATACAATTATAAAATTATAATATAATTATAATATATAATATAATTATAATAAAAAAGATACACAATAAATGTATTTGTGAGTATGTGGATAAATTGGATGCTCATATGTCTCTGGTAGTAATGTAAAATTGAACAGCTATTTAAGAAAAGAGTTTGGCAATTCCTAAAAAAGTTATAATAGAGTTATCATATAGCCATGTTATTCTACTTTTTGATATATATATCCAAGAGAATTAAAAAGTTATTTCCACACAAAATCTTGTGTACAAATGTCAATATCAATATTATTCATAATAGCCAAAAAATGGAGACATCCAAATATCCATCGACCAAAAGGTGTGTAAACAGAATGTGGTATACCTTATAATGGGACTTTTCTCACAACAGAAATAAAGTATTAGCATATGCTAGAACATGAATGAACCTTGATAACATTACACTAAGTGAAAGAAACCAGTCAGAAAAGACCACGTATGGTATGATTCCATTTATATGAGATTTCTAGAATGGGAAAATCTATAGAGACATAAAGTACATTATTGCCCAGAACTAAGCCTAGGTATCTGATGTTATTGCTATTTCTCCTAGCAATCTTGATTCCAGATGGTGATTGCAGCCATGAAATTAAAAGACACTTACTCCTTGGAAGAAAAGTTATGACCGACCTAGATAGCATATTCAAAAGCATAGACATTACTTTGCCAACAAAGGTCCCTCTAGTCAAGGCTATGGTTTTTTTCAGTGGTCATGTATGGATGTGAGAGTTGAACTGTGTAGAAAGCTGAGCACTGAAGAATTGATGCGTTTGAACTCTGGGGTTGGAGAAGACTCTTGAGAGTCCCTTGGATTGCAAGGAGATCCAACCAGTCCATTCTAAAAGAGATCAGCCCTGGGTATTCTTTGGAAGGAATGATGCTAAACCTGAAACTTCAATACTTTGGCCACCTCATGCGAAGAGTTGACTCATTGGAAAAGACTCTGATGCTGGGAGGGATTGGGGGCAGGAGGAAAAAGGGACGACAGAGGATGAGATGGCTGGATGGCATCACCAACTCGATGGACTTGAGTTTGAGTGAACTCCGGAGTTGGTGATGGACAAGGAGGCCTGGCCTGCTGCGATTCATGGGGTTGCAAAGAGTCGGACATGACTGAGCGACTGAACCGAACTGAACTGAAGCCTAGGTATGTGAGGATCATAAGAAGGAAACTGTTGCTAATGGCTACAAAGTTTCTTTGGGGAAAAACATGAAAATGTTATAAAAATACATAGTGATGAGGTTTGCCTAACTTCATGAATATACTGCTGCTGTTGCTAAGTCGCTTCAGTTGTGTCCGATTCTGTGCAACCCCAGAGAAGGCAGCCCACCAGGCTCCCCCGTCTCTGGGATTCTCCAGGCAAGAACACTGGAGTGGGTTGCCATTTCCTTCTCCAATGCATGAAAGTGAAAAGTGAAAGTGAAGTTGCTCAGTCGTGTCCGACTCTTTGCGACCCCATGGACTGCAACCTACCAGGCTCCTCCGTCCATGGGATTTTCCAGGCAAGAATATTGGAGTGGGTTGCCATTGCAATACTAAAACCCACTAATTGTGGCCCTGTAGGGGTGAATTTTATGGTATATGATTTATATCTCAGTAAAGCAATTAGAAATGAGAACTATTTGAATTGGCATGTTTGAGGCCATTTACTTTGAAGAAAGATTGTAAAAAAGTCGAGTTGCAATTATAAATCTACATTTTGTAAACAAGTAATGAGAAAAATCTTTTTTTCATAATTAAAAAATCATAGCTCAATTTATCTCTTGCTAATTATTATTCATGAAATTCTTTTACTCATCTCTCTGAAACCTGGACAGCTAATTAGAAACTGGGCTTTGAGCTTTATTTCAGTAAGATTTCCTTACTGAAGAGAGCTATTTTTAAGTAGACAAAAAGCAATTTTTTTTTCCCATTGGAGTCTTTTTTTCCTGGGATATTCCTATTTCACTTCTCAAGCCTGTTCTTTTACCATTTTCAGTTCATATGTATCTGAGATGTCATATCTTAATGAAAGGAATATCTGTGAAGGCGATTAATATACTCTCTTAGCAGCAGACTCAGATGCAGGATCCTAATATGTGTTCTTCAATCCTGACTAGAACTTTTCTGCTATAGCAAACACCTCTCTAGTCCATGATAAACCTTTTCTAAGAGTTTTAATCTCACCCAGGCAGCCATATTTATTGAGTGTCATGAGGTAGACACTTGACATAAATTGGGCCAATTGGGTCATATGGAGAATTCCAGTAAAGTGTGTTATGGGATAGTTCATGATTTGTGCAAGGTTCTGTGGAGACACACAGTATAGGACCTTAATCTGGGCTGAGGAACTGCATCACCAGGTTCAAAGAACACCGCAGGAGGAAAAAATTGGTAGTGTTGGACTATTCCAAGGTCTTCTTTCCTCCAAATTAGCTGATATTCACAGCATTTCTTCACTCCTTCTGGGAGTTTCTGTGAGTGATATCTAGAGAGTCATAAGAAGGGAGATGCTCCAGAGCAGGGTATTCTACTGCAAGATTGTACAATTTTCTGATGACTTTATTGTGGTCCGCAGGATTATCTTGTGCACTCTTGAAATCTAGGGAGGCCAGAATGAGAATGAAAGAAGAAAATACATGCAGAGTATTTTCATTCTTGAGACACAAAAAGGTTAAAAAAATGTGTAATGTGTTTATTTTGGGTACATGAGAATGAAGTTTTGTCAGAGCAGAGGTAAATAGTAATGTGATTTACAGTGCCCTGAAGCTAACAAAGATATATAGATTGAGTTTCTAACAAAAGGATAAAAATTAAATTTCCATTTTTAAACATATTCAAAACTGGCTTAAGAATGCCACCATAAATACAACTTTTGGGGAAATCAGCTTTTGAGAATTGGAACATATTTGAAAACTCAAGTCACTCAAAATATCCTGATTCTAGTAATAATGTCTATTTGTTTAATTGCATTCCTGCTCAGCAATTTTAGGAAGTATAACTCTTTGTCAATAGAGAAACACAAAAATTGGACATCATTAACCTTGTATGCTATTTGTACTTAGTATAAAATAATTGAATCCAAGTCTAGACACTTGGGAACAATTATAGAACAAGCTGTTTACTTTTCATACCCTATGATATCTTTTGGGAAAGCCATGACTTCTTATTTTTGAAACAAAACAAAATCTTCCTTTGATTTTTTTTGGTCTCCTAGTTTCACCTTTTATTTCCCCTTCTCTTTACTATGTCTACCTGTTTACCTCTGTTCATTAGCTGAAACTAACAAACTTTTTTTTCAGACATAATTAGTTTCTCTGAAGTATTTGATAGAGCTGTTCCTTTGCCTGACTTCCCTCACACTGGCCTCTCACAGTTTTCAGTCCTTCTCTTTTCTTTCTTTGTGAATCTTGGCACATTCCATATAATTTCATTTTAATTTAATTCAATCTAATTTATTTTTTGGAAAATGACATTATTATGTGGTTAGCAACCTGCTATGTATTAAAATTAATAATAAGTCTTTCCCATCAAGAAACTCACTATATAATTGGAAGGATGATATATCAATAGGAAGTAGACTATGAGAACACACGAAAAGGATGTTGAACGTGAAAGTGTTAGTCAGTCATGTCCCACTCTTTGTGATCCCATGGACCATAGCCCGCCAGGCTCCTCTCTCCGTGGAATTCTCCAGGCAACAATACTGGAGTGAGTAGCTACTCCCTTCTCCATGGGATCTTCCCGACCCAGGGATTGAACCCAGGTCTCCCACATTGCAAGTGGATTCTTTACCATCTGAGCCACTAGGGAAGCCCCATGAGAGGTTCATGGAGTCAGGAAAGATGTTTCAGGGCAGATGGCATATGATCTGAGTTCTTAAGGACAAATAAAGTTTAACAATAAGTGACAAATCTGTTCACCGTTATCTATACTTTTTCCTTCCATGGTCAAGTAGTTGCATCCAGTATATAACTGCCTGGTCAAGGACTATACACTTCAGCCCTTCAGAATGACATCATGTGAGTAAGCTTTGGTTAAAGGAGAATGAGCAGAAGTCAGGCATGCTACCTTCCAGAGATGATCCATGAAACTGAAGATACACTCTTCCACAACTTTCTGTTTCTCATGGATTTGAATAGTGATGATTACAGAAACCTTGGGAGCTAAGTGTCAATGGCAGAGCCACCATCACCTTAGGACTTGGAATTGTTCATTGTTGTTCAGTTGCTAAGCTGAGTCTCCCTCTTTGTGAATAACTGTGCAGAAAAGAGCTCCATCCATCCCTTCATCTTCCTGTACTGAAACCCCTATCCTGGATTACTGCATGAAAAAGAAACATTTTTATTGTGTTTAGGTCACTACATCGTCTTTTAAAATCTCTTTGCTTTAGTAGCTTAGAGTGTTCAGACTATATTCATGCTGTAGGATTAAGAAGAACATTGCTGTCTGAGAGAGTAGTTCATTGTCACTGGAGCAGGGAATATGAAGGAAAATATGTCAGGATAATAGCTTGTACTCAGTTTCACAAGCACATATTATGGAGAAAGAGTTATTGGTCCAAACCCATGATTTTTCCATCAGTAAAAACTTTGTAGGTCCTTGATCTATTTGGTGTGTCAGTAGCTATACTCAAATTTTTTTTTTACCAGATATAACCCTCTGTCTGCCTTATTTCTTTGCTAACTGATCCATATTTCTCTTGCTACAATACATTTTAATGGATATTTATCTTCAGATCATCTGAAATGAGAGGTTTATATGATATGATATTGTTATGTGTCAATTTGCCCAATTATTCAATCAAATATTACTCTAGATGTTTCTGTGAAGAAATTATGCAGATGTGATTCACATGGATAGTAAATTTCCTTTAAGTAAATGAACCTAGATAATCTGGGTGGGTCTGATTAGAAGGAATTATTCTTAGCTGATCTTTGCTATAGAGCTAATATCCTGTTAAGTGACTTGATGGCTTTAAACTTTTTACTTTTATTTTTTCCATTTTCTTTCTTATTGCTTGAGGTATACACTGCTTAGGTTATGTATTACTGCATGACAAAACACCAAAGCATAATGCCTTAAGACAGTGATTTTATTTTGCTTAGCATCCTATAGATCAGTAATTTCTGAAGGACTGAGCTGGTGATTCTGTCTCCTATACACATAATGTCAGCAGAGGTATCTAGAGCCAGGAAATCTGCTTCCCAGGTAGTTTCTTTACTTACATAACTGATACATTGGTGCCCCATCCTCTCATTGCCATGAGAGGCATCTGAGCCTCCAGGTCTCCTTAAGTGAACTGGGCTTCTGATGACCTGGTGATCCCAGGGCAATTGCCCTTTGTATAGTTGTTACTAGCAGACAGAGAAAGCTGACAAGTCATTTAAAACCTGAGCCAGAAAATGGCACAGAGTCATTCTGCCTTATTTGTTGGTTAAAACACTCTCAAGATCCATCTAGATTCAAGAATTGGGAAAAACTGTCTCCACATCTTTATGGAAAGTGGTAAAGTCACACTGCTGGAGAGCATGTGAGATGGGAAATATTGTTGGTGACATGTTTGAAAAATGCAGTCTTTCACATCTGCTTTTCCACACTTACAAGTTCTCAGATTTTTGAACTTTATTTTCTTTCATTTCTATGCTTAAAATAACTCTCTGATAATATGCTATGGTAGTGTGTATGCTTAGTTGTGTCCAACTCTTTGTGACCCAGGGATCCACCAAGCTCCCCTGTCCATGGAATTTTCCAGGCAAGAATACTGGAGTGGGCTGTCATTTCCTACTCCAGGATATCTTCCCAACCTAGGGATTGAACCCGTTTCTCCTGTATCTTCTGCATTAGCAGGGGCCTTCTCTACCACAGAGCCACCTGAGAAGCCCATAACATGTTATATAGAGTTATAAAAATCAATTCAGATTAGTCACAAAATGGCTTTCCCATTTCTTCCCCATGAGCCACTGGTTCTAAGTTAGCATTTATAAGTCAGGAAGAAAGAGCTTCCCAGGTAGCACAGAGTTAAAGAATCTGCCTGCCAATACAGGAGACGCAGGAGAGACCTGTTCCATCCCTCAGTCAGGAAGATACTCTGGAGAAGGAAATAGCAACCCACTCAAGTATTTTGGGCTTCCCTGGTAGCTCAGCTGGTAAAGAATCCAACTGCAATGCAGGAGACCCCAGTTTGATTCCTGGGTCCAAAAGATGCCCTGGAGAAGAGATAGGCTACCCACTCCAGTATTCTTGGGCTTCACCAGTGGCTCAGTTCAGCCCAGGTGTGTCTGACCCTTTGTGACCCCATGGACTGCAGCACACCAGGTTTCCCTGCCTATCACCAATTCCCAGAGTTTGCTCAAACTCATGTCCACTGAATTGATGAGGCCAACCAATCATCTCATCCTCTGTTTTTCCCTTCTCCTCTTGCCTTCAATCTTTCCTATCATCAGGGTCTTTTCCAGTGAGTCAGTTCTTCACATCAGGTGGCCAAAGTATTGGAGCTTCAGCTTCAGCATCAGTACTTCCAGTGAATATTCAGGACTGATTTCTTTTAGGATTGGCTCCTGTGGCTCAAGTAGTAAAGAATCCTCCTGCAATGGGGAAGACCTTGGTTCTATCCCTAGGTTGGGAAGATCCCCTGGAGGAGGGCATGACAACCCACTCCAGTGTTTTTGCATGGAAAATCCCCATGGATAGAGGAGCCTGGTAAACTACAGTCCTTTGAGTTGCAAAGAATTGGACACGACTGAGCGACTAAGCACAGCACAGCACAAGAAAAGGATAATAATTCACTAAATGGCAATGAAATCACTGCTTTTTTAAAATATGAAACCTAATAAAATTAGATACAATTATTTTATACTACACATGCAAAGTTCACAGAACAATGAAATCATTAAAATATAAAAAAAAATAACTCTGCCATCTGTGGGAAGGGAAGGGTTTTTAAAGGACACAAATTATAAAAGTAAGAGTAGTAGATTAATATTAAAATTAGCAAATAGTAAATGTATGTGGAATGCGAAAAGGTGATTTAAAAATATGTGACAAATTGGAAAAATATATTTACAACACAAGGATTGAATGCATAGTTTATTACAATTTTTACATATTAATGAAGAGACAAATTATTCTAAATGTAATTGAGAAAAAAGGAAGATTTCAGAAAAAAAAAAACATCCTATCTCTCTCAAGGAAAATAAATTTTTTAGTTACCATACACACATATCTGAATGGAAAGAAGTATGCCTGACAGTATAAAGTATTAGAAAATATATGAAATAAACAGAAAATACTGAAATCTGAGTTTAATTGAATTGAAGTCACTCAGTCGTGTCCGACTCCTTGCGACCCTATGGACTGCAGCTCACCAAGCTCCTCCATCCATGGGATTTTCCAGGCAATAGTCCTGGAGTGGATTGCCATTTCCTTCTCCAGGGGATCTTCGCAACCCACGGATTGAACCCGGGTCTCCCGCATTGTAGACATGCTTTACCATCTGAGCCACCAGGGAAGTCTCTGAAATTGATGGACATGTAAATATAACTACCATGGAGAACAATTCAATAATCTTTACCAGAAGTTGAAATGTGCATTCACTAGATCCAGAAATCCTGTTGTTAGACATATGTAAGAAGAAATTCTTATAAATATTTACAACAATATACTCATTTTGACAAAAAAAACTAAAACAAAAGTGCACCTCAAAAAAAAAATACGGAACTAAANCTATCCTGGATTACTGCATGAAAAAGAAACATTTTTATTGTGTTTAGGTCACTACATCGTCTTTTAAAATCTCTTTGCTTTAGTAGCTTAGAGTGTTCAGACTATATTCATGCTGTAGGATTAAGAAGAACATTGCTGTCTGAGAGAGTAGTTCATTGTCACTGGAGCAGGGAATATGAAGGAAAATATGTCAGGATAATAGCTTGTACTCAGTTTCACAAGCACATATTATGGAGAAAGAGTTATTGGTCCAAACCCATGATTTTTCCATCAGTAAAAACTTTGTAGGTCCTTGATCTATTTGGTGTGTCAGTAGCTATACTCAAATTTTTTTTTTACCAGATATAACCCTCTGTCTGCCTTATTTCTTTGCTAACTGATCCATATTTCTCTTGCTACAATACATTTTAATGGATATTTATCTTCAGATCATCTGAAATGAGAGGTTTATATGATATGATATTGTTATGTGTCAATTTGCCCAATTATTCAATCAAATATTACTCTAGATGTTTCTGTGAAGAAATTATGCAGATGTGATTCACATGGATAGTAAATTTCCTTTAAGTAAATGAACCTAGATAATCTGGGTGGGTCTGATTAGAAGGAATTATTCTTAGCTGATCTTTGCTATAGAGCTAATATCCTGTTAAGTGACTTGATGGCTTTAAACTTTTTACTTTTATTTTTTCCATTTTCTTTCTTATTGCTTGAGGTATACACTGCTTAGGTTATGTATTACTGCATGACAAAACACCAAAGCATAATGCCTTAAGACAGTGATTTTATTTTGCTTAGCATCCTATAGATCAGTAATTTCTGAAGGACTGAGCTGGTGATTCTGTCTCCTATACACATAATGTCAGCAGAGGTATCTAGAGCCAGGAAATCTGCTTCCCAGGTAGTTTCTTTACTTACATAACTGATACATTGGTGCCCCATCCTCTCATTGCCATGAGAGGCATCTGAGCCTCCAGGTCTCCTTAAGTGAACTGGGCTTCTGATGACCTGGTGATCCCAGGGCAATTGCCCTTTGTATAGTTGTTACTAGCAGACAGAGAAAGCTGACAAGTCATTTAAAACCTGAGCCAGAAAATGGCACAGAGTCATTCTGCCTTATTTGTTGGTTAAAACACTCTCAAGATCCATCTAGATTCAAGAATTGGGAAAAACTGTCTCCACATCTTTATGGAAAGTGGTAAAGTCACACTGCTGGAGAGCATGTGAGATGGGAAATATTGTTGGTGACATGTTTGAAAAATGCAGTCTTTCACATCTGCTTTTCCACACTTACAAGTTCTCAGATTTTTGAACTTTATTTTCTTTCATTTCTATGCTTAAAATAACTCTCTGATAATATGCTATGGTAGTGTGTATGCTTAGTTGTGTCCAACTCTTTGTGACCCAGGGATCCACCAAGCTCCCCTGTCCATGGAATTTTCCAGGCAAGAATACTGGAGTGGGCTGTCATTTCCTACTCCAGGATATCTTCCCAACCTAGGGATTGAACCCGTTTCTCCTGTATCTTCTGCATTAGCAGGGGCCTTCTCTACCACAGAGCCACCTGAGAAGCCCATAACATGTTATATAGAGTTATAAAAATCAATTCAGATTAGTCACAAAATGGCTTTCCCATTTCTTCCCCATGAGCCACTGGTTCTAAGTTAGCATTTATAAGTCAGGAAGAAAGAGCTTCCCAGGTAGCACAGAGTTAAAGAATCTGCCTGCCAATACAGGAGACGCAGGAGAGACCTGTTCCATCCCTCAGTCAGGAAGATACTCTGGAGAAGGAAATAGCAACCCACTCAAGTATTTTGGGCTTCCCTGGTAGCTCAGCTGGTAAAGAATCCAACTGCAATGCAGGAGACCCCAGTTTGATTCCTGGGTCCAAAAGATGCCCTGGAGAAGAGATAGGCTACCCACTCCAGTATTCTTGGGCTTCACCAGTGGCTCAGTTCAGCCCAGGTGTGTCTGACCCTTTGTGACCCCATGGACTGCAGCACACCAGGTTTCCCTGCCTATCACCAATTCCCAGAGTTTGCTCAAACTCATGTCCACTGAATTGATGAGGCCAACCAATCATCTCATCCTCTGTTTTTCCCTTCTCCTCTTGCCTTCAATCTTTCCTATCATCAGGGTCTTTTCCAGTGAGTCAGTTCTTCACATCAGGTGGCCAAAGTATTGGAGCTTCAGCTTCAGCATCAGTACTTCCAGTGAATATTCAGGACTGATTTCTTTTAGGATTGGCTCCTGTGGCTCAAGTAGTAAAGAATCCTCCTGCAATGGGGAAGACCTTGGTTCTATCCCTAGGTTGGGAAGATCCCCTGGAGGAGGGCATGACAACCCACTCCAGTGTTTTTGCATGGAAAATCCCCATGGATAGAGGAGCCTGGTAAACTACAGTCCTTTGAGTTGCAAAGAATTGGACACGACTGAGCGACTAAGCACAGCACAGCACAAGAAAAGGATAATAATTCACTAAATGGCAATGAAATCACTGCTTTTTTAAAATATGAAACCTAATAAAATTAGATACAATTATTTTATACTACACATGCAAAGTTCACAGAACAATGAAATCATTAAAATATAAAAAAAAATAACTCTGCCATCTGTGGGAAGGGAAGGGTTTTTAAAGGACACAAATTATAAAAGTAAGAGTAGTAGATTAATATTAAAATTAGCAAATAGTAAATGTATGTGGAATGCGAAAAGGTGATTTAAAAATATGTGACAAATTGGAAAAATATATTTACAACACAAGGATTGAATGCATAGTTTATTACAATTTTTACATATTAATGAAGAGACAAATTATTCTAAATGTAATTGAGAAAAAAGGAAGATTTCAGAAAAAAAAAAACATCCTATCTCTCTCAAGGAAAATAAATTTTTTAGTTACCATACACACATATCTGAATGGAAAGAAGTATGCCTGACAGTATAAAGTATTAGAAAATATATGAAATAAACAGAAAATACTGAAATCTGAGTTTAATTGAATTGAAGTCACTCAGTCGTGTCCGACTCCTTGCGACCCTATGGACTGCAGCTCACCAAGCTCCTCCATCCATGGGATTTTCCAGGCAATAGTCCTGGAGTGGATTGCCATTTCCTTCTCCAGGGGATCTTCGCAACCCACGGATTGAACCCGGGTCTCCCGCATTGTAGACATGCTTTACCATCTGAGCCACCAGGGAAGTCTCTGAAATTGATGGACATGTAAATATAACTACCATGGAGAACAATTCAATAATCTTTACCAGAAGTTGAAATGTGCATTCACTAGATCCAGAAATCCTGTTGTTAGACATATGTAAGAAGAAATTCTTATAAATATTTACAACAATATACTCATTTTGACAAAAAAAACTAAAACAAAAGTGCACCTCAAAAAAAAAATACGGAACTAAAAACAAGTATTCAAACAGTGTTCAGTTCAGTTCAGTTCAGTTCAGTTCAGTCGCTCAGTCGTGTCTGACTCTTTGTGACCCCATGAATCGAAGCACACCAGGCCTCCAAGTCCATCACCAACTCCCGGAGTTCACTCAGACTCATGCCCATCGAGTCAGTGATGCCATCCAGCCATCTCATCCTCGGTCATCCCCTTCTCCTCCTGCCCCCAATCCCCCAATCCTTCCCAGCATCAGAGTCTTTTCCAATGAGTCAACTCTTTGCATGAGGTGGCCAAAGTACTGGAGTTTCAGCTTTAGCATCATTTCTTCCAAAGAAATCCCAGGGCTGATCTCCTGTAGAATGGACTGGTTGGATCTCCTTGCAGGCCAAGGGACTCTCAAGAGTCTTCTCCAACACCACAGTTCAAAAGCATCAATTCTTCCACGCTCACCTTTCTTTATAGTCCAACTCTCACAGCCATACATGACCACTGGAAAAACCATAGCCTTGACTAGACAGACCTTAGTCAGCAAAGTAATATCTCTGCTTTTGAATATGCTATCTAGGTTGGCCATAACTTTTCTTCCAAGGAGTAAGCGTCTTTTGATTTCATGGCTGCAATCACCATCTGCAGTGATTTTGGAGCCCCCAAAAATAAAGTCTGACACTGTTTCCACTGTTTCCCATCTATTTCCCATGAAGTGATGGCACCAGATGCCATGATCTTAGTTTTCTGAATGTTGAGCTTTAAGCTAACTTTTTCACTCTCCTCTTTCATTTTCATCAAGAGGCTTTTTAGTTCTTCTTCACTTTCTGCCATAAGGGTGGTGTCATCTGCATATCTGAGGTTATTGATATTTCTCCCGGCAATCTTGATTCCAGCTTGTGTTTCTTCCAGTCCAGCATTTCTCATGATGTATTCTGCATATAAGTTAAATAAGCAAGGGGACAATATACAGCCTTGACGCACTCCTTTTCCTATTTGGAACTAGTCTGTTGTTCCATGTCCAGTTCTAACTGTTGCTTCCTGACCTGCATACAGATTTCTCAAGAGGCAGGTCAGGTGGTCTGGTATTCCCACCTCTCTCAGTATAAATGATATTAGACATGATATAATGATACTCTTGTTTTCCTTTAGTCACTAAATCATGTCCAATTCTTTGTGACCCTGTGGACTGTAGCCTGCCAGTCTTCTCTGTCCATATTTTCTAGGCAAGAATATCGGAATAGGTTGTCATTTCTTTCTCCAGGGTATCTTCCTCACCCAGGAATCGAACCCGCCTCTGCACTGCAGGAAGATTCTTTTACTGCTGAGCTACCAGGGAAGCCCTATAATAATACTAAACATAATTAAAAGATGCATACGCCTCTATATGTAGTACAATTGCTGAGTTTATATTCTGTGTCCAGAATTTGTAATCTGTGTGACCTTGTGCAATTTAAACTCTCTGTACCTCACTTTTCTCATCTATAAAATTATTTGTTTTGAAATTAAATGAGTTTATATGTGAAAAGCATTTAGAAACACTTTGAAAAGTCCCTGATTCATAGTGAATGTTCAACAAACATAAAATGTCAAAACTTGAAAAATATCCCTTCTTCTCTTCCTCCTACTCCTCTTCTTTTTATTAAAATATGGACTAAAGAATTGACATAAACTTCTGATAGTAAATGTCTCTGAGGTGGAGGTGAGACCAAGTAATAAAGTATAAATGGACTTTGACTTTATCAGTAAAACCTTATTTTATTTATTTAAATAATAAAACAAATATAATAAATCATTAGTATTTGCCTGTTCATGTAGTAAGTACAAGAATATTTATATATTATTATCTAAACTTGTTTCAAAGAAAACTCTCAAAATATGGTGAAGCATTTAAAACTTTTAAATATTTGTCTCATCATTGATTCTATTCCACAATAGTGGATAGTTTAAAAAATAAATTTATGGAAATAACTGGTTAGGAAGTTTAGAAATATAATACAGAGATACGTTGCTTTATTGAGCTTCATAGATGCTGTGTTTCCTACATACTGAAGATTTGCAGCAATCTTGCATCTAACAAATTTATTGGGGCCATTTTTCCAACAGCATTTACTCACTTCATGTCTCTGTGCCACATTTTTGGTAATTCTCACCATATCTCAAACTTTTTCATTGTTATTATTTTTGTTATGGAAATTTGTGAGCAGTCATCTTTGAAAGCTCTGATGAGCATTTCTTCAGTTCAGTTCAGTCTCTTAGTCATGTCCGACTCTGCAAACCCATGGACTACAGCACTCCAGGCTTCTCTGTCCTTCACCAACTCCTGGAGCTTGCTCAAACTCATGTCCATTGAGTTGGTGCTGCCATTAAACCATCTCATCCTCTGTTGTTTCCTTCTCCTGCCTTCAATCTTTCCCAGAAGCAGGGTCTTTTCTAATGAGTCAGTTCTTTGCATCAGGTGGCCAAAGATTCTTTAGCAATAAAGTATTTTTAATTAAGGTATGTACATTATTTTTTAACCATAATGAGATTGCACATCTAATAAGTTATAATGTAAACGTAAATTTTATATGCACTATGAAGTAAAAAAAATTGTGTGACTCACTTTACATTGTGAAATTTAATCAGTTTCCAGTAGTCTGGAACTTAAAATGTCTCTGAGGTATGCCAGGATTCATGTTTCTTATCTTTCAAATGAACAGGTTCCTTTATGCTTCTAAATCAACCAAACCAATGCTTCAAAAGGAAACTAGAGGTTAGAGACTACCTGATATTTTATGAGTTGAAACTTTTAAGGAAAAAAAATTATTTTTAAAAGTAAAACTAAAAGCAGCAATTGTAGCTATGGGAATTATACAGAGTAAATGGGGCTTTTACAGTGATACTAAAGAAGGAAAAATACTAGACAAGAGATATAAATAAGACATGAAAATAATATTGGCTCTAAACTTTCTAAGAGCTCCAACTTTAACTCTCTTTTATACTTATCTTTAAAAAACATTTTAAGAAGAGCTCAAAGCAAAAAATAACATGTTCAAATAATAAAGATGTATGAAAAATAAGATGCTTTAAAAGAAAATTCACATAAATCTTGATGCTTATTCAACTAAGGTAAAAGCTTAGCAGTGAAAGGATCAATGCACTTAAAAAAACAGAATGTCTTATGATATTTTAGAGTCATGAATTGAAGAATTATGGTAGTAGGAAAAAGAATAAAACCTCAAGAAGATAGTGAGATAAGTATATTGTGATAGTGAAAAAAAAATAACTTCTAATTTCTGGAGACCAACAGAAGTATGATCATTTAGTACTAAAAATGGTAAAAAAAAATAAATAAGAAACCCTAAAAAATCCAAACTTACTAGACATTATATAATTAATAGAGTAAAATCACACAATATTTGGATTTTTAAAACTATTTGGATATGAGAAGCTAGGGTATTTTATCTTTATTTTAAATTTAATGAGGATTACAACATAGGCTATAAACAAAATTGAAGATTGTAAGTTTAAAATAAAATAAGTAATGAGAAGAGAGTCTAATATTTTAACACCTCAAATTGCTTAGAACTGATTAATTTACATGACATTAAAAAAGTCTTACTTAGCAGAGTGATAGATAAGATTTGGTCCACAATTCTTGAATAAATATGTGGTAATTCAGCAATAAAGGGTAAAACTCATTTGCCCTAAATAATGAGGAAGAACAGCAGATTTTCAGCCAGAGTTAGTTTATGATGACGTTATTTCTTTTCCATTTCTCATATTAAGGTGAATCGCATTTTAGATTGGGAGATCGAGTACTACTGGCCTCGAGAGGTGACTTCAGAGGCAATGGAATCCTTGAAATGAGACAACTACAATCATTGGTAGGTGGAGATGAAATTAGGAGCATGAGTGCAAAATAAAGCTGCTATCTGATCTTGACAGTGGGAAATGAAAGAAGAAAGCATAAAAGACACTAAATAGTGTATCTAACGAGATGAAAATTGAAACAGAAATAAATGTGATATGATGAGACTTCAACACAGAACCCCATTCATTTCAGCCCAAATAACTTGTAGACTTAACGCCATTCTCAGTACTAGATTTACCTTAAAGAGCTTGAAGTCTAAATTAAGGGTCACAAAGTAAATTACCACAGAGGTTAGAGTTGGATTTTTAAAAAGTAAAATGGTAAAAGAGATATTCCCCAGTGAGTGGTAACGAATCTCCCTGCGATTCAGGAGACACAGAAGATACAGGTTTGATCCCTGGCTTAGGAAGATCCCCTGGAGGAGGGCATGACAACCCACTCCAGTATTATTTCCTGAAGAATCTCACGGACAGAGGAGCTTGGTGGGCTACAGTCCATGGGGTTGCAAAGAGTCAGACACGACTGAAATAACTTAGCACGCGTGCACACACGTACAATGCTAAAGCACAGAAAAAGGTGAAGTTTATAGCAAACTTAAGGGCAGAGTTTTTTTTTTTTTTTAAGTAAAATGTTAAAGAACAGAAAAAAAGAAATTATATTAATAGCAAACTTAAGCCTTTTAAGAGAACTCCTGCTACTCAGAAGGAGCCTGTTTATCAAGGGGCTGAACCGGAGGTGGTACTATTTCTCCACTACTGTCTTCTGTGTGTCCTCCCCTCTCCCCTTCTTTCTTCTCCTCTCTGCTCCTTTGCTCTCTTTCCTGTTCTCTCCCCTCCCTTTCCCCTCGCCTATTTTTCCTCTTCTTTTCTTCTGTGTCTCCGTTTTCCAATAGTAGTCAGAAATCCTGATTTTATGCAAAGTGTCCCGATTTTCAATTCTGTCAATTAACTATAAGAAAAGAAACACTGGGAGGCCATACAAAACCATGTGTGTGGAGGTAGATATTGTTCATAGACTGCCATTTTCTAACCCTGATCTAAATAATTTAGCTGTGATCGTTTAAACTCTGTAATTAGTTCTGAATTGAGGACAATCCAGAACACTGCTAAGTGAGTTTCTTGTTCCAACAAGCAAATCTTATTTAAATGGATTGAAGGTAGTTTACAGGAGTAAATTTCTCTCTTTATTCTCTGATGACAGATAGAGGCAATAGTAGTTATGGTTGGGTGTTCAGTTGCTCAGTCGTGTCTGACTCTTTGACACCCTTTGGACTGTAGCCTGCCAAACTCTCCTGTCCATGGGATTTTCCAGGCAAGAATATTGGAGTGGATTGCCATTTCCTCCTCCAGGGTATCTTCCCAACCGAGGGATCAAACCTGCATCTCTTTGTCTCCTGCATTGCAGGCAGATTCTTTACCTGCTGAGCCATCCTGTTTAATAATGTTTTAGTTCACTGACTAGTAACAAAAAGAACCTGGTGGTCTTTCTTTATTACCATTATTTAATTTACTGTGTGGCTCTAAACTGGGATTTATCATAGATATATGATTAAAAGAATGAGGAAATTATTCAGAATATCTTCAAAGATTTCCTGACGGTAAGATCAATTGTGCAAAGATTGCCTTTTGCAAAGGACATTGTGGAAACCCCACTGTCAGAAACATATAGAGTTAGACTGTACAAAATCAAAGACATTAAACTGTAAAGAACAACCCGGCTGGTGCCCCCAGGATATGGCCTATATAAAGCAATAGTTAGTTTTCATCTTTAATTTAGGTGTTTCCAAGACAGGGTGAAATTCATTATTAAAAATCATTGTAGTTCAATTTATTTTAAACTATATGTTTAACCAATCGGTTATTCTAAGTGGGAACATAAAATTCTATCCATTGTTATCCATGCCCTTGGAAATCATTATCCTTTGATTAACCTCATATTATGGAAAATAATCATATTCTCAGTCATTATATAAATGCTTCATGTCTAGAAGTGTAAAGAGTTTTACAGTTTAACTTAATAAGTTTGCTCTTCACAGGCCTAGTTTTCATCTTTTTTTTTTTTTTTTTAATCTTCCCATCTAGCACAGAACTTAAATATCTAGGGACTTAGTAAATCTTTATCAAATTGAATTAATTAGAACTCAACTTGTGAAGCAGTCAGATGCCACTAGGAGCCATGTATGTCTAAAGGCCGATTAGAGATGAAATAGAAATGTATTTCTCCTCACTTTTAGATAAATGTTATTTATAGAAATTAAATAATAGCAAACATATTTAATTTCTCTTTAGAATTTGAAATTTCAAAGCTTCTATTTTAACGGCTTATACAGAGAGGCCTGGTAGGTTACAATCCATAGGGTCACAAAGAGTCAGACATGACTGAAGCAACTTAGCATGGATGCATACTATACAATAAAAGATTTTAAACTGTGCTTCATTTTGTAGTTTTAGGGAGAGGAACACACATAGTGATGAAGTGCTACATTTTTTGTTGTTTACTTTGAATGATTCTTCCATTGTAAACTTGACTTCTTAAAGAGACATAAGGATATAATTAAAAAGTGTTTTTAAAAAGTAGCAGAAAATGTGGGTTCTGATCCTTGTTTTATCATGTTATAAAGATATCGCTTGGCTATGCCAGACATCTTTCTGATAATCAATTTCCCCCAGCAGCCTAGAAAAATATTTGCCTTCTGTGTCCAAAATGTTTGGGATTTATACAAAAGTTGTTTTGCTGTGTAAATATAAGACTGCACTTTTTCTTCACAGGTTTATCACAAACCCAAGTCGTTAAAGAAAATATTTGAATCATTAAAAAAAATATTTGCTAAATTTAGGTCAAGATGGCAGAGTAGTAAGACCCTGAGCTCCCTTTCTCCCAGGCCACTCCAAAATTACAACTACTTCCAGAGCAACTGTCTATGAGAGTGACCTGAATACTAGCAGAACAGAATTTCCACAACTAAAGATATAAAGTAGGAACCACAAGGAGATGGGTAGGTGGGGTGGATGTAAGACCAAAACCCATCCCTGTGGTGGGAGATCCACAAATGTGTAGATAATCACAATTGCACAAGTTCTCACCGAGAAGGAAGGGTTTTGAACCCTGGATCAGTCTCCCCAGCCCAGGGATCCTGCACTGGTAAGAGGAGCCCCTGGAACATTTGGCTTTGATGGCCAGCTTGGTTTGCACACAGGAGAGCTGCAGAGCTGTAGAAAACAGACTCTACCCTTAGAGAATGAGTGCAAATTCTCACACACTTTGAATTCTAGCAAAGAAGCAGCCATTTGAAAGGAGTCTGGGTCAGATCCATTTGTTGCATCGTTCCAAGATGCAGGAGGCAACTTGAACTTCCCACTGGGAGCACAGAACCCAGAGATAGCCATTCTTGGGAGCTCCTTCTACCACAAGGACACTGGTGCTGGCAAGCCCAGTCTCAGAACCCTCCCTCTAGCTTATTAGGGTAGGGGCTTACCTGCCAGTGTGGTTGGCACCAGCTTTAGATCACTTGGCCCTCCCAACCAGCTACCCAGGAGACAAGCCCACCCACTTTATAAGCCAATTAATCTATCACAAAGAAGGCATTAGTATACAGTGGAGGAGAGACAGTCTCTTCAATAAATGGTTTTGGCAAATTGAACAGCTACAGGCAAAAGAATCAAACTAGACTACTTTCTCACAACCATGTGAAAAACAGACTCAAGATGAAAGACTTACATTAAGACCCCAAACCATAAAACTCCTAGAAGAAAACATAGATAGTATACTCTTTGACATCAGTCTAAGTAATATTTTTGAATGTGTCCCCTTAGGCAAGGGAAACAAAAGCAAAAATGAACAGATAAGACTGCCTCAAATAAAAAGCTTTTGCACAGCTAAGGAAACTATTTTAAAAAGGCACCATTACTGAATAGGAGGAGATGTTTGCAAATAACATATGACAAAGTGTTAATATCCAAATATACAAAGAACTCGTAGTACTTATATGAAGTGAAGTGAACTGTGCTTCCCTTGGGGCTCAGCTGGTAAAGAACCCGCCTGCAATGCAGAAGACCTGAATTTGATCCCTGGGTTGGGAAGATCCCCTGGAGAAGGGAAAGGCTGCCTACTCCAGAATTCTGGCCTGGAGAATTCTATGGACTGTATAGTCCATGGGGCCCCAAAGAGTTGGACATGACTGAGCAACTTTCACTTCACTTCACATCATACATATTACTCTTATTACTTGAAAACAATCCAATTAAAACATAAGCAGAGAAGCTGATTAGAGTTTTTCTTTTCAAAGAAGATATGAAGATGGCCAACAGACACATGAAAAGATGCTCAGTATCCCTAATCATCAGGGAAATGCAAATCAAAACCACATTGAGATATCAGCTCATATCCATCAGAACATCTATCATCAAAAAAGACAAGAAATAACAAATGTAGGCAAGATCTGGAGAAAAGGAAGCCCTTGCAAACTGTTGGTATGACTGTAAATTGGTGTAAGCACTATGGTTAACAGTATGAAAGTTCCTAAAAAAATGGAAATAAAGCTTCATGTAATCCAGAAATTTTCTTTTTTTGGGTATTTACCTGAAGAAAACAAAACCAACAATTTTAAAAGATTTATGGACTATGATGTTTATTTCTGTATTATTTACAATAGACAAAATATAGAAGCAACTTAAGTAGCCATCAATAGACAAATGGATAGGGAAAATATTACCTATCCATAAAAAATAAAATCTTGCCATTTGCAACAACATGGATGTATCTAGAAGGCATATGCTAAGTGAATTAAGTCAGACAGAGAAAGCCAAGTACTGCACGATCTCAGTTATAGGTGGAATCCAAAAACAAAACAACAAACCAAAAACAGGCTGCTAGATACAGAAAACAAATGAGAACAAGCAGTTGCCATAAAGGAGGAAGATGGAGTGAGGGTGAAATAAATATAGGGTATTTAAGAGGTATAAGACTCTAGTTATATAGTAGATAAGTCACAGGAAGATAATTTGCAACAGAAGGAATATGATCAATAATGTTATGTAACTTTTGTGGAGACAGATGGTTGCAAGACTTTGTTGTGGTGATCATTTCATAACATATGTAAATTTTAAATGCTTTTGTAGTACCCCTGAAATTAACATATTTTTCAATTAAAAATGTTAAAAAAAATCTGCTACATTTAATTACCACAACAGAGCCATGTAGCAGTCACCATAGCTTGAACAAAAAGAGTTTATTTGTTACTCATGCCATTGTAAGTCACTAGGACTGTATTCTGCATCAAATTCCCTCTAGGCCAAGGCAGAGGAGCAGTGCTCCCGGATACTGCCAGTATTGCTGGTGAACTGGAACACTGCCATCATGGCAAGGGGAAAGCACACAGTTTAATGCTCACAGTTCACTGGGCCTGAAATAGCTCGCTAAAGCTGCCATCACAAACTGCCACATACTGGGTGGCTTAAACAAAATGAACTTATTTTCTGATGGTTCTTCAAGCTGAAAGTCTGAGACCAAAGTGTCAACAGGGTTGATTTATTCAAAGTTCCCTTTCTTTGTCTTGTAGATGGTTGTCTTCTTCCTGTGTTTCCAATGGACTTGCCTAGGTATGTGTCTGTCTCCTAATTCCATCTTCTTTCAAGAACACCAGTCATATTGAATTAGAGGCTACTCAAACGACCTCATTTTAACTTAATCATATCTTTAAATACCCTATCTCCAAATACAGTCACATTCTGAGATATTTGGCAACAGTACTTTAACATCTAAATTTCAGGGCCATGAGTAAGCCTGCAACAAGGTACCATCAAATGAGAGTGAAAGGAGGTGAACAGCATCACTGACTACAACAACCATTTTTTCACTGCTATATTTTAAAGTGTCTGGCATGTAGTTTGTACTTAATACCAAAAAAAACTATTAACAAATTATTCATATACTAGACATCTTTGTTTATGAAAATATATTTGTAATTTCACATATAATATATAAGTATAATTTTATACATAATATAATTTACATTAATAGGCGTGAGTTCAAGTAAACTCAGGTAGATAGTGAAGGACCAGGAAGCCTGGCATGTTGCAGTCCATAGGGTTGCAAAGAGTTGGACAGACTTAGTGACTAAACAGTAACAGTATACTTTACATCATCTGCTTTAATCAAAATATATAAAGTTTTAAACAAAATAATACAATAACACTTCCCTCTTTGAAATAAAAGCTGTATAATGTAACCTTTTCTTTTTCTCCAGTGCTAAGTTTCTGTCCTCCTATTATAACTTCTTTTAAATAATGGAACTTAAGGCTTTCATATAAATCACATGACATTGATAACAAGAAATACACCTATTTCAAAATGAGCCCCAAAGACAGAAACCATCAGTAAATCACTCTTACAGGCTCATGTATCATTTGGCTCATTAGAATGTGTGTTTGCTCAACTTAGAAATGAAATGAAACTTCCTCAATAGGGTTCGTGCCAGAGAGAATATAAGGGAGAAATTCAATAGGAGAATTTGTTCTCTGTGTTCTGTCTCAAATACTAATATATTGCTACAGAGGACAGAGAATGTTAAAGCACATTTTCTCACCTACACGGAGAACATATTTGATGACTTGTTCCTTCCCTTAAGGAAATTATAAGCTTCAGGACATTAAAAAAAATGTATCAACGCAAAAGGATCTTTACCTGTCTGTGGCTCATTTACAAAAACATTTTGGCTCCAAACATCAGAGGATGGAAATGGATATTGATCAGTTATTTTAACAGTGGAATAAGAACTTCAATTAAATGATTACGTAATAACACTATAATGGCAAAGGCTGCAAACAACACACATTCATTATTTCAAATGTAGGACAAAAAGCCTTGGTTTCCTTAAGTACTAATTTCCATATGATTTAATTATTATGCCTTCTTCAATACTAATGGGCTTTAGTGTGCAGATGACTCAGTTCTTTAAAAATAGAAAAGAATGGCCAATTAAAACAGCCCTGTGGTCAAGACTTCTATTAACTTATTTTATTTGCAATATTAGTCCTTTAACTTGATCATTTACTGAAATGTATTCTGAAGGTTGCAAAGGTATCCCAACAAAGGAAACTTGTTTTATTTCTATAAAACTGAATGCAATTTCTAACTCAAGATCACATTCTGCATGCTGGCAGAAAAAGTAATCTAGCAAATGTCAAATTTTATAAGTCAGCTTGGGTTTTGTAAATCATTTCAGGTTTAAACTAAGTCAGGCCTGGAATCCGCAGAAGACAGGAGGAAGTTTCCCTTGCTCTGTGCCATTCAGCTGGAGCTTTGGGGGCCTTGAAGCTTTCATCAGGCCTTCTTCCCCAACTTACGCCTCACAGAGCCTTCTTGTCTGTTGTTCAGAGGACAGAGGTCACAGCTAGGGTTAACACAAGACTACCTACCTCCCCAGAGTTCCAGCAATTTTGCTGCAGGACTTTTTCATCGCACTGGGTATTATTTCCTTGGCCTTATCAGAGGAAGCCAGGCAGAAGTTCTCTATTCTCCTGAATGCACCCATATCTTAAAGAGATTCTAGACGAAACCTTGATTTGGGGTCAGAATGTAGGGCCCTCAACTACATTTCACATTTCTTGTCATTGGCTTCACAAACCCCTTTCTTCTTTTCCTCAAAGAATCTTATTTAATCTTTAGTGAGTTTGGGTCGACAAATCTACCAGTGCATCTCTTATTTTTCTCTGAAAGTAAATTGAAGTTCTTAAATATAAATGTAAAAATGTGATGTCATTGTTTTCTAGCTATGCTGTAGTACCCCTTCTCTGGGACAGTGACTATCTCTGAGTGAATGAATGGGAAGTAGGACAAACCCTTCTGAGACCAAAAAAACATTATAAATAGGATTGAAATGCCAAATCCGTAATGCAATATCACTCCCTACTCACTCATAAGTTAGGAATCGGGAAGGAAGTATTGGTTTTGTATCTGGCAGCAAGAACTCTATGATAGAAGTATCATGGGTTTCACAGTTAGATGTTTGCATCTGAGTTTGCCACTTTTAAAAGTCTTTGTCACATGTGAACCTACTGAAAGATTTCAAAAAGTATCTAGCTTTAGGATTAGGTTTAGCATACAATCTTTGTGTTAAAATGATTGCTACTATTTTGTTACCTCAGAACTATTTGTCATACAAGATAGCTTTTACTATTTTTTTCTACTTAAATCTACTTTAGTTTCTATAACTTTAAAAAGCTATTTCTAATGTCCTTATTTTACTGTGAAGTCTATGTTTTTCTATTATCATGAATCAGACAGAGTTAAGTAAATTTCCTTGGAGTCAATTTCTTTTCCATTAAATTCTTTCTCTTACTCTCATTTCACTTTCTGAAAACCATACTGTTATGGTCTAGGACAGTTAAGTAGGTTTCAAATGCCAACTTTCTTCTTATTAATACAGTAGTACCATTGAATTCTACAATCATTGTCTTTCACTTAATATTTTGTTTTAATTCTTTTTTTTTTTCTGTTGATTAAAAATACACAAATGCTTTTGCATAGCATTTGAAGACAGTTTTTCCTTCGGATGCAATAATATGAAGTAGTGGGTAAAAGCTTAACTGAAATAAGTTGATACAAAATTTGATCTCTGCTCTGTCTCAATTTGCTATGCAATTTTGAGCAAATCATGTCACTTTCTTGAGATTTGATGACAATATCTGTTAAATAATTAGGTTGAATTAGATTACCTCCAAGAGTTTTCTAGCAGATCCATATTTGGTTCCACTTGAATCTAACAGTCCTAATTGCCTTTATTTTAGCATTTTATGAACATTTCGTATATAGACCTTGTTTAATATTCACTCTAATATATATGTGGCATTACCTGTATTTTGCACACATGATCAGTCATGTCCAACTCTTTGAACCCATGGACAGTAACCTGCCAAACTCCTCTGTGCATGGGATTTTACCAGGCAAGAATAGTGGAGTGGGTTTCCATTTCCTCTTCCAGGGGATCTTCTCTACCCAGGGATCAAACCTGCATCTCTTGTGTCTCTGCATTGGCAGGCAGATTTTTTTCCACTGGGCCACCTGAGAAGCCCTCATCTGTATTTTACATATTAGGAAGCTAAAGATCAATGAAGTTAAGTGACTTGCACAGGGTCATACAACTAGTACGCATCAATAAGCAGTGGGACTTTCATCTTGAAACTAGGTCTTCCTGACTCCAGACATTTTTGTTTCTATCTACTATTGCCATTGGATTGCCCAGTAGCTTAGCAATAAGGAATCTGCCTGCAATGCAGGAGACACAGGAAACACGAGTTAGATCCCTGGATTGAGAAGATCCCCTGGAGAAGGAAAGGGCAACCCACCTCAGCATTGTTACTGGGAAAATTTCATGGACAGAGTAGTCTGGCTGGCTACAGTCCACAAGGTTGGACATGACTGAACACGCTTGCATGCACACTATTGCCATGTTGCTCCTAAAAGAGAGAAATAGGTGTCAAAATATCAACTGAATTATCTGAGTCAGTTATAACAATTGGAGAAATAATATTTTGAAAAAGATAATTGTACTTGGTCGTAGCTAAATAATTTATTTTTAAAATCTTTTTCTTATGCTATAAATAAGTATCAGTGGTATAATTTTGACAAAATTTAAAAATTATGTTCAATAGTAATCTGTCCAAAGAAGAACAATGCCAAAGAATGTTCAAACTACGATAAAATTGTGGTCATTTCAGATGCTAGCAAGGTAATGTTCAAAATTCTTCAAGCTAGATTTCAACAGTATATGAACCAAGAACTTCCAGATGTATAAGCTGTATTTAGAAAAGGCAGAGGAACTAGAGATAAAATTGCCAACATCTATTGGACTGTAGGAAAAGCGTGATAATTACAGAAAAGCATCTACTTCTGCTTCATAACTACACTAAAGCTTTTGACTGTGTGAGTCGCAACAAACTGGAAAATTCTTGAAAAGTTGGGAATACCAGTCCATATTACCTGCTTCCTGAGAAACTTGTAAGCAGGTCAAGAAGCAACAGTTAGAACTGGACATGGAACAATGGACTGGTTCAAAACTGGGAAAGGACTCTGACAAGTCTATATATTGTTACCCTACTTATTTAATTTATATGCAGATTATATCATGCAAAATGCCAGGCTGAGTGACTCACAAGCTGGAATCAAGATTGCTGGGAGAAGTATCAACAACCTCAGATATACAGATGATTTGACCCTAATGGCAGAAAGTGAAGAGGAACTAAAGAGCTTCTTGATGAGGGAGAAAGAAGAGTAAAAAGCTGGATTAAAACTCAATATCCAAAAAACTAAGATCATGGCATCCAGTCCCATCACTTCCTGGCAAATAAAGTGGGGAGGGAGTGGAAACAGTGGCAAATTTTATTTTCTTGGGAACCAAAATCACTGCACAAGGTGACTGCAGCCATGAAATTAAAAGACACTTGCTCTGTGGAGGAAAAGCTATGACAAATCTAGACAGTGTATTAAAAAACAGAGACATCACTTTGCTGACAAAGATTCCTATAGTCAAAGCTGTGCTTTTTCCAGTAGTCATGTATGGATGTGAGAGTTGGACCATAAAGAAATCTGAGCACTAAAGAATTGATGCTTTCAAATTGTGGTGCTGCAGAAGACTCTTGAGATTCCCTTTTACAGCAAGGAGATCAAGCCAGTCAATCCTAAAGGAAATCAACTCTGAATATTCATTGGAAGGATTGATGCTGAAGCTGAAGTTCCTATACTTTAGCCATCTAGTGCAAAGAGCTGACTCCCTGGGAAAGACTCTGATGCTGGGAAAGATTGAAGGCAGGAGGAGAAGGGGGCAACAGAGGATGAATGGTATCACTGACTCAATGGACATGAGTTTGAGCAAACTCTGGGAGATAGTGAAAGACAGGGAAGCCTGGAGAGTTACAGTCCATGGGGTTGGCAAGAGTTGGACACAACTTAGCTACTGAAAAAACAAGAAATCTGCGCTAGACAACCTAGTTTTATTTACTGTTAACAAATTACTCTCATTAGATAATACTAAACTTTGTGTGTCAGGATGAAGTTGGAAGCGAGTGCAGAGAAGATTAAGATAGCAGAAGAAAAGATGGTCCAGATCCAGCAATTCCACTTCTTTGAGTATCTACTCAAAGGAAATAAAAACGGAATACTAAAGAAATATATACATACTCAATGTTTTTTGCAGCATTATTCACAATACTCAAGATACAGAAATAAACTAAGTGCTTGTCAAAAGAAGAAGAGATAAAGATGTGGCATATATTTATAGATATAGATACAGACATGCTGCTAATTGCTTCAGTCGTGTCCAACTCTGTGCGACCCCAGAGACGGCAGCCCACCAGGCTCCCTTGTCCCTGGGATCCTCCAGGCAAGAACACTGGAGTAGGTTGCCATTTCCTTCTCCAATGCATGAAAGTGAAAAGTGAAAGCGAAGTCGCTCGGTCGTGTCCGACCCTCAGTGACCCCATGGACTGCAGTCTTCCAGGCTCCTCCATCCATGGGATTTTCCAGGCGAGAGTACTGGAGTAGGGGGAGGTGACATTGCCTTCTCTGATACAGACATAGATATAGATATATACATTAGATATATCTGAATGCTATTCAGCCATGACACAGGACATCTTGCAATAATGACAGCATGGATGGATCTTGAAGATGTTATGCTAAGTGATATAAGTCAGACCAAGTCAAATACTATAGGATATCATTTATATTGAGTCTAAATAGTCAAGGGCTTCGTTGGTGGCTCAGAGGTTAAAGTGTCTGCCTGCAATGTGGGAGACCTGGGTTCGATCCGTGGGTCGGGAAGATCCCCTGGAGAAAGAAATGGCAACCCACTCCAGTACTCTTGCCTGGAGAATCCTATGGATGGAGGAGCCTGGTGGGGTACAGTCCAGCGGTTTGCAAAGAGTTGGACACAAGTGAGCGACTTAACTTTCACTTTCACTAAATAGTCAAACTCATAAAATCAGTGAAGAAAATGGTGGTTAGCAGGGAATGGAGGTGGTGGTGGATAGGACAGTTATTAAAGGGTACAAACTTGCGATGGGTAGCAAGTCAGCCCTACAGATCTCATGTACAGTACGATACAAACCGCATAGTGTTATATACATCAAAGTTGCTCAGAGACTAGACCTTAATTATGTATGTATGTGTGTGTGTGTGTGTGTATGTTCAGTCGTTCAGTCGTTCAGACTCTTTGTGACCCCATGGACTGTAGCCCTCCAGGCTCCTCTGTTCATGGGATTTTCCAGGCAAGAATACTGGAATGGGTTACCATTTCCTCCTCTAGGGGATCTTCCTGACCCAGGATTGAACCCACATCTCCTGTGTCTCCTGCATTGGCAGGTGGATTCTTTACCACTACATCACCTGGGAAGCCCCTAGATCTTAATTATTCTAACCACTAAAAAAAAAAAAATTATAATTGTGGTAGGTTATACAAAAGCTGATTATCACTACAATGGCAACCATATTAATTAATTAATACATCAAATAAGCATGTTATATATCTTAATTTATACAATGTTATATTTCAAATATATTTCAATTAGTAAGGTAGCAAATTTCATAAATTTAAAAAAATTCAAAAAATTATTTTTATTAAAGATGCTCTGATTTAGGTTGGCTGGATGTCTGTATATAAGACATTAGTTTTCTTTACACGTTATGCTGCTGCTGGTGCTGCTAAATCGCTTCAGTCGTATCCGACTCTGTGTGACCCCATAGATGACAGCCCACCAGGCTCCTCTGTCCCTGGGATTCTCCAGGCAAGAACACTGGAGTGGGGTGCCATTTCCTCCAATGAATGAAAGTGAAAAGTGAAAGTGAAGTCGCTCAGTCATCTAACACCTTATTTAAGAAGAAACAGTGTGAGTGAATGTAAGCTTCCATTCTCTAAGAAAGATAAGAAATTGTTTCTTGATGAATCTTCTTGATGTACAATAGAAGTGGAAGATGGGACACATGGGCTAATAGAAATACCACATGCACACACACACAAAAAGACACAAATACACACATTAAGGGGGTCACAGGTGAATGATAGACTTATCCAAAGGCTCGTAAGTATTGATAAGATGAGCTGATGTTTGTTTGTTACTCATTAATAAATAAGCAAACTATCTGCATGTTAATAGATTGGCTTGTTATTAGTTGTTGGTTATCAACTGTTGATGGGTAGAGTTGGTTTTATATCTAAGCTCTGCTCCTTACCAACTAGGTTTTCTTGGAAACGTTATTTAATCTCTCTTAATAATAGTATGAAATTATGCATGTTGCTATAACAGCATGGTTGTTTTTTTGCTTCTTTATGCCTTTGTATATATTATTATTTTGAACAGAGTACTTTTCCCACTCTTTTATTTTTTCTGATAAAAAAATACATTTGTCCTTCAAAATTAAGTTTAATACTACCTTTTTGAAGCCTTCCTCAACTCTTCATTGTTTGGTTAATTTAATCTTATTCTTCTCCTGGTTCTCTTTTATATAATTCTGTTATGAAAGTTATTTCACTTGTTCAAAAGTCTATCTCCTTCACAATATTTTTTCACACAAAAACAGAATTTTTATTCCTCTAGGACAAAAACTGTGTCTTGTATTGATTCTTGAGGACCAATATCTAGTATGGTGTCTGGGCCTTTTTAGTAATGTCTGTTAACTGAATGAATAAATTAATAAAAGAATGTGTTAAGATAGTTCTGGAACAAAGTAAAGGCAATACAAAAAGTTCATATTTGAGAATCAGTGTGAAAGTGCTAGTTGCTCAGTTGTGTCCAACTCTGTGACCCCATGGCTCTTCTAATGAGAATCAGTAGGTTCACTAAAAACAAGTATATGCAATTAAACTCATTTATACTTATAGCATGTTTCTCACAAGATATAGCTGTTTCTCCAAATCCATTTTCCTTATTCCACAGTAAAAGAGTAGTTAATTTTTATTGGGCACACAAACATACAGAATTTTTTAAAATGCACTTTTCAGCTTTCTTGGCAGTGAGATACAACTATCTGACTATCTTTTGGACAATGAGATATGCATGTCTCATAGAATGTCATGTAGCAGCTGCCAGAATCCTTTCCTAAGGTGAATTTGTATTATCCATTTTTCTTTATTCTTCCTCTTTGCTGCTGCCTGAAATGTGAGTGTGATAATCGGAGCTTGGAGCAGTTATCATGAATAATGAGTTAATCTTGAGATCAGAGGCTGTGCATGATGAAGAAACAAGATAGAAAGAACCTGGTATTCTGAGAACTGTGTGAAAAAAGAGCAACCATACTAGCTTTAGACTGCCCTTCGCAAACTTTTAAGTGACAGATAAATTTCTATTATATTTTATATATTTTATTCTGATTCTCTGTTATATATACTGTGAATTAGTTGATGGAATTTAGGGTATAACCAACTATTCAGAGCTGAGTATACATGTATTCTGAAATATACGTACTGCAGAGATATTAAGAAACTTGCTTAATGTTATGGGGCTAGTAAGCGATGAGATACAAAAAGCCCTTGGACTTCTTTCCTTCTAGTTTTGTGGCATCATATACATTACTTAGTCCTTTGTGTCCTTATACGTGGGAAATTAAAAAGGTCATTTCAGATGGTGGTCATTAATGAGGGAATGCATTTTGAAGGTTTAAATGCTCAATAAATGTCCACTGCTTTCCCCACCAGAACTGACTCTGCTAGATCTTTGAGAGCAGAGAAGTATTATTGACACAGTTTATCAGAATTTCAGTAAAGCAGTTTGTGAGTTCTCTTGAATACAGCATGCTTGTAGGCAAAATAGAGAAATATGTTAAGTGATAGAACAGTTTAATAAATTCTTAGCTTACCCCCAAGTGTGTTGTTTAATAAGTGATTGTCACCTTGGAAGGAGGTATCTTGCAGCATGTCATAAAATTATTTAGTCTTATAAATTTTCATCAATGACTTGGATAAGGAACATTTATCAGTTTTTTAAGTGATACAGTGTTGGCAAGGGAAGCAATTATTTCAGGTAATAGAATCAAGGTTCAACTATTTTACCCAACAGACTTAACTTATAGACCTAAATTAACAAGAGTCTAAACACAGACACGAAAAAACCCAGACAGATTCCAAATACACAATGAAAATATCAATTGCAAAATATAGGACTGGAACACCTGGCTTAACAGAAACTCAGACTAAGTTTACTTTAAGCTTAATGGATACCAGTAGTAATTAGGAAATGATATGACATTATTTTTTGCTCAAAAATCTAGATTAGAGCTTGTCCAAGTAAGGTTTATAGACAACTCAGCTCAGAATTCTTTGCAAAAAAAAAAAAAAAAAAAATCATATTCAGTCCAAGTATACCAGTTTCTGAGGAAATGTATATGCGTTTCAATGCTAAATGAAATCATCCAGACAGAAAGACAGTGCAGCATGATTTCTTGTACTTTTATGTGCAATCTTAAAAACAAAGCAAACAAATAAAGCAAAATAGGTATGAAATCAGATGCAGAGAACAAACTTGTGTTGCCAGAGGGCAAAGGGGTAGAGGTTGAAACATGAAGGGGATTAAGAGGTACAAACTTCCAACTCTAAAATAAATAAATCATGGGGATATAATGTACAGCATAGAAACTAGTCAATAAATTTTAATCAACATTTTTATGGTGATGGGGAAACAGTGGAAACAGTCAGACTTTATTTTTTGGGCTCCAAAATCACTGCAGGTGGTGATTGCAGCCATGAAATTAAAAGATGCTTACTCCTTGGAAGAAAAGTTATGACCAACTTAGATAGCATATTCAAAAGCAGAGACATTATTTTGCCAACAAAGGTCCGTCTAGTCAAGGCTATGGTTTTTCCAGTGGTCATGTATGGATGTGAGAGTTGGACTGTGAAGAAGGCTGAGTGCTGAAGAATTGATGCTTTTGAACTGTGGTGTTGGAGAAGACTCTTGAGAGTCCCTTGGACTGCAAGGAGATCCAACCAGTCCATTCTGAAGGAGATCAGCCCTGGGATTTCTTTGGAAGGAATGATGCTAAAGCTGAAACTCCAGCACTTTGGCCACCTCATGCGAAGAGTTGACTCATTGGAAAAGACTCTGATGCTGGGAGGGATTGGGGGCAGGAGGAGAAGGGGATGACAGAGGATGAGATGGCTGGATGGCATCACTGACTCAATGGATGTGAGTCTGAGTGAACTCTGGGAGTTGGTGATGGACAGGGAGGCCTGGTGTGCTGTGATTCATGGGATCGCAAAGAGTCAGACATGACTGAGCGACTGAACTGAACTGAACTGATGGAAACTCATCTTACAATAGTGATCATTTCATAACATTAAAATGCAGAATCACTATGTCATATACCTGAAATATAGTATTGTATGTTAGTTAAAGCTCAATATAAATAAATAAATAAACCCCAAACATTTCATGGGAGAGAGAGGCTTTGGATTTTGAAAATCATTGGTTTGGATAAGTAGAATCCCCTCTTCAGAACATTGTCTTTTCTTCATGAAACTGCATATTAAGAGACTCACTATTAACTCTGTGTCCATCTAGAAATAGACCTCCATTTGGCAAAGGATAAAAAGGCCATGCTGCAAAAGAAAACAAATGAGAAATTGCGAATATTTATACTGTGGAAGACTAGCCCAGAAAGGATCATAGTAACAATCTTCTCAAACTCTAATTATTTTCCTTTAGAAGCAGAACATGGAAACAATAACACAGAGTCAATACTACAGTGTTACCCAAGAAAACGCTTGGATTCAGTCAGATCAAACACATACATATTTGTGATTGTCATTTCCCTGAAATTATTCAGGCAGAGCCCTGAGAATATCCTTCAAGAGGACTTCTCATTTTGGCAAGGGGACTCCCGTTTATCCATGGGGTCACAAAGAGTCAGACAGGACTGAGCAACTAACATTTCTATTTCTGTTTCATTAGATGATACCTGGTGTTTCTCCCTTTTTGAATATGTTTGGTACTTTTTCTTTTAGTTTTTCATTTTGTTCAGTTGTCACTGTCCAGAGTTCTTGGCCACCTTAATCAATACAAGTTGATCAGAGGCCAGACAAGAAATTCAGGCAAGGCTTTACTGAAGTTCCTGCTGAAGCAGGCGTGTGTAAAAACAAACAATGAGCTCCCTTGCTTGCTCCTTCTCTGAGCTAGTTCCTCAAATGGGAGTGAAGGTAGGGGTGTGTCAAAGGTCTTGGTGAGAGAGGTGGCTTAAGTGATTTGCACACCCCTTTGTGATGTTGTGTGCAGTGGGACATGCAGAGTACACTGCTTTTGCTCTCAGTCCCCTGATTTTGCTCCTGGCTCTCTAGTAGCAGTGGTTGGACTTTTTGGGGGTTTTTTTTGTGTTTTTTTTTTTTTTTTTTTTTTTTTTTATTTTTTTNTTTGTGATGTTGTGTGCAGTGGGACATGCAGAGTACACTGCTTTTGCTCTCAGTCCCCTGATTTTGCTCCTGGCTCTCTAGTAGCAGTGGTTGGACTTTTTGGGGGTTTTTTTTGTGTTTTTTTTTTTTTTTTTTTTTTTGTCCAGAATTTGCTTAAAATGCTCATGCACACAGTTATTTTTAGTCCCTTATGGTTTCTTTGTGTATTGTAGCTCAAGGAGATGGTTGTCAAGTTCAAGCTTTGGAGCACTATAGCAAAGGATCCCAGGTCCTAAAGTGTCTCGCAATCACTTTCATTGGTAAATAATCAAGAATTCCTATGTTAATACCTAACAACAAAACAACCATATTTAAGGGAATGGCTGCCTACTCCAGTATTCTTGTCTGCAGAATTCCATGGACTGAGGAGACTGGTGGGCTACAGTCCATGGGGTCACAGAGTCAGACATAGATTAGTGATTAACACTTTCACTTTCTTTTCACTTAGTAAGTTAGAATTTTTGCACCTAAAGAACCAAACTGTGACCGTCCCAATTCATTCTGGAAGATGTAAGGTCATCTTTACAAACAAAAACTATATACCTTGTGATTTTTCTTAATTAATTAAAAGCACCAGACATTTTAATTTATTGATGAAAAAGTTCCAAAACATGCCCTATTTTCAGGTGGAGTAGCTGAATATTATTAAAAATATGTACTGTTCAATAAACATATGTGGTTCTGAAATCTTGATAAAAACATATATATCTTGATTTGGAGGCAGGGGGGATGTTAGACTAGTGTTATCTTGAAGCTTGTTCATAGATAAGCCTACTGCTGATAGATTTGGCCAGCATTTGTCAAGTAATTTTAGAGTGTGAGCATTAGTGCTGAAAAGAGATATGGAGTGTCCAATTCCACAAAGGGTGAAATCATTGATTGGCATAAGGTTTTTCCTATTGGTACCTTCAGAACTGACTGAGCTAGCAAGAAATACAAAATCCATCTTATTATATCTTCATATAATTGTGTTTATTGTCCTTGGAATAAGATTAAAAATTAATTGAGCTCTAAGGTCAAATTGTTATCAACATTATTTTAAAAATCCATTAATTCTTAAAGAGTTACATTTCCACAGAATTCCTAGCTAATAATATTTTACACTCGTAATGGTGTAAAAGAAATGATATTTGCAGATAATAAATCCCAAAGTTATTTAATACTGTTTGCTGCCAATTTAATGCATTAGTCACTGAGCAGATGCCAATAAAAATATACTTTAAAAATTTTCAATTAATTAACTCCTACTCTGAACAGAGCATGTGCATTGTGACACATGCCTCTTAAGAGTATAGACATTTGACCATGAATTAATGTATTTAAAGGGCTTCCTGGGTGGCACTTAGTAGTAAAGAATCCTCCTGTCAGTGCAGGAGACATTGATCCTTAGTTCTGGAAGATCCTCTGTAGAAGGGAACGGCACCCCACTCCAGTGTTCTTGCCTGTAAAATCTCATGGGCAGAGGTGCCTGGCAGGTCCATGGGGTTGCAAAGGGTTGGATACAACTGAACACATATGGTAATGTGTTTAAAACAGTGTGTTAAGAAGTAAGTTAAAATAATAAGTAAGGATATAGCTTTTAAATCAGTATTGACAACTCTGTTTTGAGGTGGTAGAGTTAAACATACTTCAGTGCTGGGAGCCAGCGTGAGGAATCCCACCCGTGACAAGGTCACGCGGCAGGAGATTTTGATGGGCA
>SJYA01000929.1:700450-804549 GCA_006410615.1 Neotragus moschatus | reverse complement strand
GGTAATGCACATAAAAATCTATTAATATATGTAAAACAGATGAAAATTTTTTCATGTTGTCTTTCTTTGCAACATACCAAAACTTTAAAAGCTATTCAATGATTATATTTTAATATTTTTGATATATATGCTCTTGAGATTTTAGTCTTATCAAAATTGTACATGTATAAAAAACTGTTCATCCCTTAATGCAAATTATCTTAATTGACAAACTCATGGTAAATATATATAATTTAAAGGATATTATTAATTTCTTTACAGTGGGGACCCTTAAGTTTCTCTTTGTTAGAATAATCTGTGCTAACTATGCTAACAAACATAAATAATGTTTAGCAAAACACATGATTACTTATCTCTGTTGTAAATTCTTTCCTCAATCCAAGCAATTCTCTAAGGCAAATCCTTCAGTCACAGACTCAGCAACGCACATTGAGCAACTCCATGATTTCCTCCTTGTATATCCTTACAATACTTTTGACAGGAGAAGCAAAAACCTGAATGATTGAGCCTTTTACTGCCTTATCTCACAATGATCTACATTTCTCACCTTCACTGATCTACATTTGGTGACCTTTTATTGGTCAGTATTTCCCATAATTTTGTAGAGCTTATAGTAGGGCTGAAAATATAGTTACTTTGTTTTTTCATCTGTTTTGGGAAACAAGTTTTCAATTAAAATGTGGAGTCTAATAAAACTAATATAATCATTAATTGCTAGATTTATATCTACCAATTCAGTTGTTTCCTGTCTTCTTTTTTTTTTATTTTCATATTTTTTGAAGGTACAGCTCATTTATTGGCTTTACAACTGTATCTCTTTAAATTATTTTTCAGAGGTTTTTATATTCTTAAATTGTCCCAGTCTTCTTGGAATTCAGTAAGTAAATTTAAAACCACATAGGCCCATTTGGCATTCCTAGCCCTACCCCCAGAGAAGGCAATGACACCCCAGTCCAGTCCTCTTGCCTGGAAAATTCCATCGATGGGGGAGCCTGGAAGGCTGCAGTCCATGGGGTCGCTGAGGATAGGACACGACTGAGTGACTTCCCTTTCACTTTTCACTTTCCTGCATTGGAGAAGGAAATGGCAACCCACTCCAGTGTTCTTGCCTGGAGAATCCCAGGGACGGGGGAGCCTGGTGGGCTGATGTCTATGGGGTTGCACAGAGTCAGACACAACTGAAGTGACTCAGCAGCACCAGCAACCCTACCCCATTTCATCATTTATGCTTTAGGCATGATGAAAATAAACTTAATAAAGAAGTTATCTTGTTTTGTAGCATCATAGGTGTAGTAATGAAATCCATAGGAAAATTTATTTTAAAATTTACCAGATATTGGTTAGAGCTGATACTCCTTCATGAATATCAAAATCTCTCATTGGGATCATTTCCTTCAACTTGAAAAACTGTCTTTAGTGTTTCTTGCATTGTAGGTCTTCTGGCTACATATCCTCTTTATTTTGTTTACCTGAAAATATATTTATTATTTGTCTGTTCCTGAAGATTTTTTTTTTTTGCCAGATATAAAATTTTGAATTTGCAGTGTTTTTCTTTAATACTTTAAAGATAATGTTTGTTTTCTGGCCTCTCTTGTTATAGATGAGAAATAATGGTCATTAGGGTTGTGGTTCTCAAGTATACAAAATTATTTCCATCAACTAATTTCAAGACATTATCTTTGGTTTCCAGTATTTTGACTGTGATGGGCCTACACATTTTTTTATATTTACCTTTCTTGGTACCTGTCGAACTTGTTCAATATATACATTTATTTCTTTCACATACTTGTGACAACTTAGGGTCATAAATTCTGACATGCTCTTTTTCTCTCTTATTGTTGCTCAGTTGCTAAGTTGTGACTCTTTGTGACCCCATGGACTGCAGGGGGATCACACCAGGATCCTCTGTCCTACATTGTCTCCTGGAGTTTGCTCAAATTCATGTTTATTGCGTGAGTTATTCTATTCAATCATCTCATCCTATGCTGTCCCCTTCTCCCTTTGCCTCCAATCTTTCCCTTTCTTTCTACAGAACTCTAATTACACGTATGTTGGATTTATTAATATTGTCACAGTAGATTGCTGTGACTTTTCATTTTTTTTCAGTATCTTTCTGTCTCTATTTTCACATAGAATAGTTTATATTGAATCATCTTCAAGTTTGCTGATTCTTTTTACTGATAACTCCATTCTGCTACTGAAAGTGAAAGTGAAGTTGCTCAGTCGTGAGCAGTCCTAGGACTGTAGCTGGTCAGGCTCCTCAGTCCATGGGATTCTCCAGGCAAGAATACTGGAGTGGGTTGCCATTTCCTTCTCCAGGGATCTTCCTGACCCAGGGATCAAACCTGGGTCTCCTGCATTGCAGGCAGACAGTTATGCCTCTGAACCACCAGGGAAGCCCCCATTCTGCTATTAAACCTATCTAATAATGTTTAAATTTCAGCATTATGTTCTAGATCCTTTCTTGTTCATTTTTAAGTGTGACTTTTGTGCCAATGCTTCTTATCTTCTAATTAACTTTAAGCAGATTTTCCTTCATTTCAATGAGCATAGTTATAATAGTTGCTTTTACAAATCATTCTCTGATAATTTAAAATATCAGGATTGATTTATATTGATTTTATTTTCTCTTAAATGGGTAAATTTACCAATTCTTCATATATCTCTGGATTGCATACAAAATGCTGTGTTGTTTAAGCTTTGATTCTACTCAATGTCTCCCATGGATGTTCCTATTATGGTTTTATCTGGCTATTAACTTGGTTGTGCAAAACTAAAAATCCTGTTTTGTGTAGGAGCTCACATCTCATTTAAGTCTCCTTTTTCCCTTTAGCTGAGTTTTTTATAGTCTGCCTATGTATAATGGCACTGGGGTCAGAAAGAGATTTGTACACTACATGTATATAAAAGTTTGGCTCCTCTTTGGCTCTCCATAGCAGTAGTTGCACTAATCTTTGTCCTCTTGCCTTTAAATCCCCAGACTGTGAGTTGTCAAAGTAATAACCAACCAATAAAAGATGACTGCAGCAAGCTTACAGATGTAGGGGAAAAAACAGATGGATGGGGCTGGCGGTGGAGTATGTCACATTCCACATTGCTGGTCATCCAAAATTTTCCTTCCTTCCATAATCTGCCTGCTTTTGTTTAGATTTCAAAACCTTTAAGTGGTTTAGTGTACACTGCACATAGTTTATAGTTGTTATCTGCAAGACTTTTGGCCTGTTAGGAACTTGGCCACATTTAAAGTAGAAACCATATAGACTTCTTTGTGCACAGAAAGGAAGGTAAACTGAATATTGATGTAAACTGAATATTGGTGATATTCTTTCAAAACTTGATTCTATTTACCACAAAATTTTGTGTAGAAGAACAGCAGTAGACATTCCTATTTAAGATAAATTGCAAGAAAAAGTAGTTTTTTTCCACTTAACTAACATTTGGTGAGGTGCACAGAAATAGATATTAAACCCTTGATACATTCGTACTCCCTAGGGACTAAATAAAGCCTAGTAATTTTTTATCTAAAAGCTGACAGATATTTCTTGAATTTTCTAATTCAATTCACTAAGTATAAGTATCTAAAATATTAGATCAATACCACATTTTAATGTGGCAATTAATGTACTAAAATATGAGATAACTTTACTTTGTAATTGCAGGAGAGCTCATTTTGATGTCTTTTACTGCAGATTTAGAACTGAAAGTATATGAATAGACCTTTCTGGTAGTAAGCCAGAGCTCAAAGCAATCATAACACCTCCTGGAATGAAATAGTGAGAATATTTTCCTGAAGACATAATAATTTCTCAAAGACAAGGAATTTTATTCAGTCAAATATAACTGATTAAATAGATAATCACAATTTTTTGCTAGTTTTTAAATATATAAAGAAGTTGTTTTGTGGAAATTAAGTTAATAATGAAGTGCTATTCCATGAGTTGATATTAAAATGAAAATTAACATCTTATTAAAAATGAGATCAGTTCAGTCGCTCAGTCGTGTCTGACTCTTTGCGACCCCATGAATCCAGAACGCCAGGCCTCCCTCTCCATCACCAACTCCCAGAGTTCACTCAGACTCACGTCCATCTAGTCAGTGATATCATCAAGCCACCTCATTCTCAGCCGTCCCCTTCTCCTCCTGCCCCCAATCCCTCCAAGCATCAGAGTTTTTTCCAATGAGTCAACTCTTCGCATGAGGTGGCCAAAGTACTGGAGCTTCAACTTTAGCATCATTCCTTCCAAAGAAATCCCAGGGCCGATCTCCTTCAGAATGGACTGGTTGGATCTCCTGGCAGTCCAAGGGACTCAGAACAGTCTTCTCCAACACCGCAGTTCAAAAGCATCAACTCTTCAGCGCTCAGCCTTCTTCACAGTCCAACTCTCACATCCATACATGACTACTGGAAAAACCATAGCCTTGACTAGACGGAAATACATGTGACTTAATATAGCAATACCTTCAAAGTTGCCTCAATTTGTGTGTTCTGGCAAAACAAATTCGTTTTGTTTGTTTATACTAAAAGCTCTATAGAATACCCTTTATAGGGAATACAATTCACTGGAAAGAGCTAAAGTAAATCAAGTTGGGAGACAAAGTAAAATGACATACTTGCTATCGAGAATTTCAATATTTATTGAATCTAAGAGTTAGGTTTTTAAGGATATTAAACATATTTATGGGCTTCTCTGGTAGCTCAGATGGAAAAAAAAAAAATCTGCCTGCAGTGTAGGAGACCTGCCTTCGATCCCTGGGTTGGAAAGATCCCCTGGAGGAAGGCATGGCAACCCACTCTAGTATTCTTGCCTGGAGAATCCCCATGGACAGTGGAGCCTGGGGAGCTACAATCCATGGGATTGCAAAGAGTTGGACATGACTGAGTGACTAAACACACAGCATAGCAAACATATTTATAGAGAAAGGAATACTTTTTAATTACAGAGATCGAATTTGCATTTGAAAAAATAAACTTAAGATTTCTTATATTTTAAATCACCTTTTTTCTCAGGTTTCCCAGGGTCAACATTTATTGATTATTGTTTTGAAATATAATTTTATTGTAGCTGTAAACTAGTCACAAAAGAGGGTTTTATAGTATATAGTCACAACCTAAGAATTAAATGTAGCCCTGAAGGGATATGTTTACATTCTGGAGTTTCAGTTCAGTTCAGTTCAGTCACTCAGTGGTGTTGGACTCTTTGCGACCGCATGAATCAAATCCGCTAGGCCTCTGGAGTTTAACATCTACTAATACTTTATTTTTGAAAGTGGCTTAATAAAAGTGAGAGTCCTTATCCATGCTACTTGGCTTCAATTTACCTCTTTTAGTTCATGGGATATTAAGTCAGTCAGCCATCTTAAGAAATTTATCCTAAGAAACTTGTGAGGCCCACCTAAGACAACTGTAACACTGTATAACTAACACACATATTGTTGATGCACACACACACACACACACACACAAGCAGAAAAATTCTGAGATGTTTCTCAATGATCCCTACATTTTTGTGTTGCAAAACAGGAGCAATGGCAGCCAGGGCATGATAAGTAATTGCTTATGATGCTCATATACTAACAGTCTTCAGAATCATTGAGTTTTGACCTCAAACTTAGGGCTTCTACTCATCTTTTCTCTATTGTTGTGGTTGATAGAGTAATGTCCATATCCTAATCCCCAGGAACTTTGATATGTTTATTGTGTGGAAACTGACTTTGCAGATGTGGTTAAGGGCTTAATCTGGATAGGCCCAATGTCAACACAAACATTCTCATATGAGAGAAGTTGGTTAGGGAATCAAAGTAAGTAGTAGACTACAATGTGATGGATAAAAGAAGTTGTAGTAATATGAAGAAGGGATCATGAGTCAAGGAATGCAAGCAGCCTCTAGAAGCTAGAAAAGATCAGGACATAGTTATTCCTTGAAGCCTTTAGAGGTAATACAGCTTTACAACACCTTGATTTTTAGAGTTTCGATTTCCAGAGCTCTAAAAGAACAATTTTTTTTGTTATCTTACACCACTGGGTTTAAAGTAACTTGTTACCACAACAACAGGAAACTAATAACAAGCAGCAACAACTCTTGCTGAACATATATATAACCTATGGACTAGAAAGTCTACTCACATTTATATATCCACCAGAAATTTTACCGAAAAACATGTATTATAAATTTTATATCAGTAATATGTAAATATAAAAACTATAGATACATTGTAGACCCATCAAGAAATCATGCATTAACTCAGGAATATGCATAAAATGAAATGCTACAAATCAAAAATTAAAACTATACTACTGATACATTCAACAACATGGATGATTCTTATGAAGGCCACATTAAAAGATGTCAGGTCAAGGTGAATAATGTATGATTTCATTTATTTAAAAAACAACTTTAGAAACAAAAATAGTCAGTGGTATTAGAGGCAAGGATAATGGCTTCTTTAGTGAGTTATTAGTGATTAGGAAAAATCATAAAGGAACTTTTTAGGTGTTTAGAATATTCCATTATACAATTTGGGTGGTGGTAACATAAGTTGGTTTATTCTGAAAATTTAACAAGCTGCAAACATGATTCATGTCATTTTCTGTATATGTTACACTTCAGTAGGGAGCTTATTTAAAACAAAAAAATGAGTACTTATACAAAATGGCATTCTCTAATCCTTGATTAAAAGAGTTGAAGGAGAATGCAAAACCAGATTGTCTCAGTTTGGGCACAGCATTATGTAGCAGGCTGTTCCATAGCTATGTGAAAGCTGCTCAATCGTGTCCCACTCTTTGCGACCTCATGGAGTATAAAGTCTGTGGAGTTCTCCAGCCCAGAATACTGGAGTGGGTAGCCTTTCCCTTCTCCAGGGGATCTTCTGAACACAGGGATCGGACCCAGGTATCCTACACTGAAGGAGGATTCTTTACCAACTGAGCAGCAAGGGAAACCCAAGAATAGGCTAGCCTATGAATCATGGTGCTTGGTTCAGTTGCCTTGTTCTGGTTCAGTCAGCTATAAACTAAGTGGAGGACACAGTGTATTTACAGGAAGAACTATAAAGAGGAAAATTTACCTTAAAAAGGAACTGCAAGATGTCTGGCTGGAGATGTTATGATGATGTTTCACTATAAGAATCTTATATAGTCACAATATATTGAAGCGATCAAACTTGATAATCTGAGCTTTTGAAAGGAACCTTTTAAAGTCTTTGCAACCCTAATTAAGGTGATTTGGAAGCAATAAATTTAATGTTGATCATTAAGCGTGACAGTAGATGGTAAACAAGAGATGCTGAGAAGCCCAGCGGTCCCTGCTGTTATTTCAAAAGTAATATGTTTGAAATAAAGTCACTGGGACTAAGGTTCTTGTGACAGGACAAGGTGATCTGGGAGGCAGGTAATAAAGCCTGTCAGAATAATTGGTCTTGTTTCCCCAGGTGTATCTTAATAATTAATTAGGGCTCAACATTTATTGTTTCTTCTGCATTTTCCTAGGTCTCAGTTATCATGACATAAAGTTTACTAGAGTAAAATAGAATTAATTGGAAAAACAAAGCAATCAATTTCAAATAATGTGATTAAATCAATTGATCATAAAGTCACCAAATTATGTCTTGTTTCCCAAGAAACAGCTGTTTTAAATTAGTTGAACTGCAGTTTTTGTGGCCTTAGATAAACTAAAACCTGGTATTTTTCTTTAAATGAAATACAAAATTAAATTGTTTTCAGAAGTTTGGTGCTTTTAAAATGACTGGAATGTCTAAATGCAATTATTGTTCACTTTCTATACAATTCTTATGAGAAAAACTATAAGGAGTTACATAGGCTTTGTTTTATTTTGCTTTTTAATAATATTTTAAAACAAATATCATCTTCCACTAGGGTTTTAAGATAGAATTAATGTTTAGAACTTATATTTTGTGATTGAAAGTTGTACCATAGCTACCAGATTTCAATAACTTACTTTGGAGATAAGTTTGATTATGGAAACTCTTTGGAAAGGAAGATTCTGTAGGTAAAATAGTCAAGTTGTGAGCTAAAAGTTCACTAAACTAATTGTTTCAGGACACTTGTACCCTATTTCAGCAATAGATTATGCCAATATATGATCGGTATGTTCATTCAGTCAATAGATATGCATTGAAGTTCTATTATATCCATTTGTAAATCTTAAATTTTCATTAATTTATTCATTTGACAAAGAATACTTTAAACATCTTTTAGGCCATGGCAAAATAATTAGTATTGGATCAGCCCTTTACCATAAACAGTTATAATAAAAACATAAAAGGCAACTATTTTCAAATATTTTTAGGGCTTAAGCAAATGACAGTGAAAAACTACAGTCCTTGACAGAAAGGAAACATTTAATGCCGGTTCTGCATTTTCTTTGGCTTCCTGCCTACACTTCACTGTGGCACATGAAAGTGGGGAGCAAGTGGATCAAGTAGTAGTCTGAGTAAGGAAAGTAGAAATCAGAATTCTGTGTTTCTAATGCTACTTGAATTTATGGAGTATAAAGGAAAGAGCTGATCAGAAGGGAGGACTGTGCTTATGCAAGAAGAATTTTCATAAAACCTGGCAGAGAGTAGCTGCTGTGGCATTGAGAGCAGAAAGGAGATACTACACAGTAAGCAGGACTGGGAGATGTTGGAATTCTGGCCTGATCAGGTTGGGCATATTTCATTTGGGAGTTCAGTTATTTAGTTGAGAACTCAGAAAAAACAGTAAGAATTATTACTCTAGAGTAAATAACACACTCTGGGACTAAGGTAAAATCGAAACTCTATCAACTCTAACAAATAATAAATCAAGTCTTAAAGGGTCAAGATGATATGCCATAAATTTAGCTTCTTACCAAAACAAAACTCAAAGCTGTTAAATGAAATTACAGATCTTTTCTGTGTATCATGCAAATGTACAGCATAGAAAAAAAAATTGTAAGTCATGTGAAGATGGAGAAAAATGTGAAATATAAATGATTTTTTTTTCAAGTTCAATTGATGCAGACAGTACAATGATCTAGATGTTCATATTAGTGATCAGGAACTTTGAGTTCAGTTCAATTCAGTCACTCAGTCATGTCTGAATCTTTGTGACTGTAAGGTCAGACCCCGGAGGCCATGATGGGCCACCCCTTCCCTCCTCTGCCAGCGGAGGGAGTCCCTAAGGGGGGAGCCTCCCAGATCCCGGGGACCAGTGACAGCACAGTTCGCCAGCTAAAGCCGCCCCACCCCAGCCACGTAGAAGGACCTATCAGCTCACAACACCTCTGCCCGGCAACCTATCCAAACCCCGATCCAGTAACCTGGACATCCCTCCCAAGGTGCATATATAAACAAACTTCTAACAGGTCTGGGCGTGGACTTCCTCGGCCTGCCCCCTTCGGTCCGGGAACCCCACTCAGGAGCGCTTCACCATTAAAAAGCCTGTTAGACACTCTTTTCAGGGTCCTGGTTGTCTATACCTAACAGTGACCCCATGGACTGCAGCACACCAAGCTTCCCTGTCTGTCAGGAATTTTTAATATATCCAAAGTTCTTAATGAAAAGATGGATAAAGAGAGTGAACATAGGATACAAACAAACAAAATAATATATTGGTGGTACCTTACAAAACAGTTATAAAGAGAGAAGTTTAGAAGTATAAGGGAAAAAAGTCACCAAGAGAGAAACATGCAAGTGATATGAGGTATACTCAGAAACAACATAGTCCAGAATAGATGGTGCATTTTTAAACTGGCAAAAGGAAAATAAAAAATAACAAAAATCACAGTTAATCTAGAAGTCACTATCCAGCATGAATCTTATTTTAAGAGCAGGAAAAACAAGCACTTTTTTTTTCCTGATGATTCAAAAATGAATTCATCTCCAATAAATCTAGACTTAATGTAAAGAAAAACACAAATGAAGTCTTCGGTCCGAAGGAAAATGTTGTATATTCTTATCATTTATCAATTTAAATGAAGTGAATAAAATTTAATATTAAGCACTATTAGTAAGTTATTGATGTTGTATTTCAGGATTAATCTTGTAAACTTGCAAAAGTGACATATATCACTTCCAAGAATGGATTGTAAAACTATGCAGATTATATCTTTTGCGATCTCTATCTCCTGCAAACTCTGTCTTCTGGGAGAGACCAATCGGCACACTTAGGCAGCTTTTGGAGAGACCTAGGCTTTTGACTGACAGAAATCTCTGGCCAGTGAGAAACTGAGGTCTGCTAACAGTCTTATAATTGAACTTGAAAGCAGATTATTCAACCCCATTTAAACCTTCTGGTTATTGCATTCCTGTCTGACACCTTGATGACACTACTCAGCAGTGGTCACAGGTCAGTTCTCCTTCTAATCCCTAAGAAAGGCAAAGCAAAAGAATGTTCAAACTACTGTTCGATTGCACTCATCTCACACACTAGCAAAGTAATGCTCAAAATGCACCAAGCAAGGCTTCAAAAGTACATGAACTGTGAACTTCCAGATGTTCAAGCTGGATTTAGAAAAGGCAGAGGAACCAGGAATCAAATTGCCAACATCTGAGGAGAGTGAAAAGTTGGCTTAAAGCTCAACATTCAGAAAATGAAGATCATGGCATCCAGTCCTATCCCTTCATGAGAAATAGACAGGGAAACAGTGGAAACAGTGTCAGACTTTATATTTCTGTGTTCTAAAATCACTGCAGATGGTGACTGCAGCCATGAAATTAAAAGACGCTTACTCCTTGGAAGGAAAGTTATGACCAACCAGACAGCATATTCAAAAGCAGAGATATTACTTTGCCGACTAAGGTCAGTCTAGTCAAGGCTATGGTTTTTCCAGTAGTCATGTATGGATGTGAGAGTTGGACTGTGAAGAAGGCTGAGTGCTGAAGAATTGATGCTTTTGAACTGTGGTATTGGAGAAGACTCTTCTGAGTTCGTTGGACTGCCAGGAGATCCAACCAGTCCATTCTGAAGGCGATCAGCCCTGGGATTTCTTTGGAAGGAATGATGCTGAAGCGGAAGCTCTGGTACTTTGGCCACCTCATGCGAAGAGTTGATTCATTGGAAAATACTCTGATGCTGGAAGGGATTAGGGGCAGGAGGAGAAGGGGATGACAGAGGATGAGATGGCTGGATGGCATCACTGACTCGATGGACGTGAGTCTGAGTGAACTCCGGGAGTTGGTGATGGACAGGGAGGCCTGGTGTGCTGTGATTCATGGGGTTGCAAAGAGCCAGACACGACTGAGTGACTGAACTGATGAACTGATGATTGGATCATCAAAAAAGCAAGAGAGCTCCAGAAAAATATCTAATTCTGCTGTATTTATTACACCATAGACTTTGACTGTGTAGATCAAAACAAACTGGAAAATTCTTCAAAAGATGGGAATAACAAATCATCTTACCTGCCACTTGAGATATCTGTATGCAAGTCAAGAAGAAACAGAACTGGACATGAAACAGACTGGTTCAAAATTGGGAAAGGAGTAAGTCAAGACTGTGTATTGTGACTCTGCTTATTTAACTTATATGCTGAGTACATCATATGAAATGCCAGGCTGGATGAATCACAAGTTGGAATCAAGATTGCCAGGAAAATATCAATAACCTCAGATATGCAGATGACACCACCGTTATGGCAGAAAGTGAAGAAGAACTAAAGAGACTCTTGATGAAAGTGAAAGAGGAGAATGAAAAAGCTGGCTTAAAGCTCAACATTCAAAAAACAAAGGTTATGGCAACAGTCCCATTACTTCATGTCAAATAGGTGGGGAAACAATGGAAACATTAAGCTCAGTTCAGTCGCACAGTTGTGTCCGAGTCTTAGAGACCCCATGAACTGCAGCAGGCCAGGCCTCCCTGTCCATCGCAAACTCCCAGAGTTTACCCAAACTCATGTCCATTGAGTCACTGATGCCATCCAACCATCTCATCCTCTGTTTTCCCCTTATCCTGTCACCTTCAATCTTTCCCAGCATCAGGGTCTTTTCAAATGAGACAGTTCTTGGCATCTTATGTCCAAAGTGTTGGAGTTTCAGCTTCAGCATCAGTCATTCCAATGAACATTCAGGACTGATTTCCTTCAGGATGGATTGGTTAGATCTCCTTTCAGTCCAAGGGATTCTCAAAAGTCTTCTCCAATACCACAGTTAAAAAGCATCAATTCTTCATTGCTCAGCTTTCTTTATAGTCCAACTCTCATATCCATACATGACTACTGGAAAGACCACAGCCTTGACTAGACAGATATTTTTTGGCAAAGTAATGTCTCTGCTTTTTAATATGCTGTCTATGTTGGTCATAATTTTTCTTCCGAAGAGTATGTGCCTTTGTGTTTCAAAGCTGCAGTCACCATCTTCAGTGATTTTGAAGCCCCAAAATATAGTCTGCCACTGTTTCCACTATTTCTCCATCTATGTGCTGTGAAGTGATGGAACTGGATGCCATGATCTTTGTTTTCTGAATGTTGAGCTTTAAGCCAACTTTTTCACTTTCTTCTTTCACTTTCACCAAGAGGCTCTTTAGTTCTTCACTTTCTGGCATTAGGGTGGTGTCATCTGCATATCTGAGGTTATTGATATATTCTCCCAGCAATCTTGATTCCACTTTGTACTTCATCCAGCCCAGAGTTTCTCAGGATGTACTCTGCATATAAGTTAAATAAGCAGAGTGACAACATACAGCCTTGGCATACTCCTTTTCTTGTTTGGAAGCACTCTGTCATGGCATCTGGCCCCATCACTTCATGGGAAATAGATGGGGAAAGAGTGGAAACAGTGTCAGACTTTTTCTTTCTGGGGCTCCAAAATTACTGCAGATGGTGATTGCATGAAAGTAAAAGATGCTTACTCCTTGGAAGGAAAGTTATGACCAACCTAGATAGCATATTGAAAAGCAGAGATATTACTTTGCCAACAAAAGTCCATCTAGTCAAGGCAATGGTTTTTCCAGTGGTCATGTATGGATGTGAGAGTGAGACTGTGAAGAAAGCTGAACACCAAAGAATTGATGCTTTTGAAATGTGGTATTGGAGAAGACTCTTGAGAGTCCCTTGGACTGCAAGGAAAATCCAACCAGTCCATCCTAAAGGAGATCAGTCCTGAGTGTTCATTGGAAGGACTGATGCTGAAGCTGAAACTCCAATACTTTGATCACCTCATGCAAAGAGTTGACTCACTGGAAAAGAGTCTGATGCTGGGAGGGACTGGGGGCAGGAGGAGAAGGGGATGACAGAGGATGAGATTGCTGGTCACCGACTCGCTGGTGATGAGTTTGACTGAACTCTAGGAGTTGGTGATGGACAGGGAGGCCTGGCGTGCTGTGATTCATGGGGTCACAAATAGTTGGACACAACTGAGTGACTGAACTGAACTGAACTGAACTATTGTTGTTCCATGTCCAGTTCTAACTGTTGCTTCCTTACCTGCATACAGATTTCTCAAGAGGCAGGTCAGGTGCTTTAGTATTCCCATCTCTCTCAGAATTTTCCACAGTTTATTGTGATTCACACAGTTAAAGGCTTTGGCATAGTCAATAAGGCAGAAATAGATGTTTTTCTGGAACTCTCTTGCTTTTTCCATAATCCAGCAGATGTTGGCAATTTGATCTCTGGTTACTCTGCCTTTTCTAAAACCAGCTTGAACATCTGCAAGTTCACGGTTCACGTATTTTTGAAGCCTGGCTTGGAGAATTTTGAGCACAACTCTACTAGTGTGTTAGATGAGTACAATTGTTCAGTAGTTTGAGCATTCTTTGGCATTTCCTTTCTTTGGATGGAATGAAAATTAACCTTTTCTAGTCCTGTGGCCACTGGTGAGTTTTCCATATTTGCTGAGATATTGAGTGCAACACTTTCACAGCAACATCTTTTAGGATTTGAAATAACTCAACTAGAATTCTATCTCCTCCACTATCGTTTCTAGTGATGCTTCCTATGGCCCATTTGACTTCACAGTCCAGGATGTCTGGTTCTAGGTGAGTGATCACACCATTGTGATTATCATGGTTAATGAAGATATTTTTTGTATGGTTCTTCTGTATATTCTTGCCACCTCTTCTTAATATCTTCAGCTCCTGTTGGGTTCATATCATTTCTGTCCTTTATTGAGCCCACCTGTGCCTTAAATGTTCCCTTGATATCTCTAATTTTATTGAAGAGATCTCTAGTCTTTCCCATATATTGTTTTCCTCTATTTATTTGAACTGATCACTGAGGAAGGCTTTCTTATCTCTCCTTGCTATTCTTTGGAACTCTGCATTCAAATGGGTATATCTTTCCATTTCTCCTCTGCTTTTGCATTCTCTTCTTTTCACAGCTATTTGTACGACATCCTCAGATAGCCTTTTTGCCTTTTTTCATTTCTTTTTCTTGAGGATGGTCTTAACCCCTCTCTCCTGTACAATGTACTTAACCTCCATCCATAGTTCATCAGCCACCCTGTCTATCCGATCTAATCCTTTAAATCTATTTTTCACTGCCATTGTATAATTGTTAGGGATTTGATTTAGGTCAGACCTGAATGGTCTAGTGGTTTTCCTTACTTTATTCAATTTAAGTCTGAATTTGCCAATAAGTATTTCATGATCTAGCCATAGTCAGCTCCCCATCTTGTTTTTGCTGACTGTAAGAGCTTCTCCATCTTTGGCTGTAAAGAATATAATCAGTCTCATTTTGGTGTTGACCATCTGGTGATGTCCATGTGTAGAATCTTCTCTTATGTTGTTGGAAGAGTTTGTTTGCTATGACCAGTGCATTCTCTTGGGAGAACTCTATGAGCTTTTTCCCTGCTTCATTCTGTCCTCCAGGGCAAAATTGACCTGTTCCTCCAGGTGTTTCTTGACTTTCTACTTTTGCATTCCAGTCCTCTATAATAAAAAGGACATCTTTTGGGGGTGTTAACTCTAGAAGATCTTGTAGGTCTTCATAGAACTATTCAACTTCAGCTTCTTCAGCATTACTGGCCGGGGCATAGACTTGGATTACCATGATATTGAATGGCTTGCCTTGGGAATTAACAGCGATCACTCTATTGTTTTTGAGACTGCATCCAAGTACTGCATTTTGGACTCTTGTTGACTGTGATAGCTACTCCATTTCTTCTAAGGGATTCTTGCCCACAGTAGTAGATATAATGGTCATCTGAGTTAAATTCACCCTTTCCAGTCCATTTTAGTTTGCTGATTCCTATGTTGATGTTCACTCTTGCCGTCTCCTGTTTGATCACTTCCAATTTGCCTTTATTCATGGACCTAACATTCCAGGTTCCTATGCAGCATTGCTCTTCATAGCATCGAATCTTACTTCCATCACCAGTTACATTCACAACTGTGTGTTATTTTTGCTTTGACTCTGTCTTTTCATTCTTTCTGGAGTTATCTCTCCACTAATGTCCAGTAGCATACTGGGCACCTACCGACCTGGGGAGTTCATCTTTCAGTGTCCTGTGTTTACCTTTTCATACTGTTCATTTGGTCTCAAGGCAGGAATACTGAAGTGGTTTGCCATTCCCTTCTCCAGTGTATCACATTTGGTTCACAACTCTCCACCATGACCAGTCGATCTTTAGTGACCCTACATGGCATGGCCCATAGTTTCATTGAGTTAAATAAGGATGTGGTTCATGTGATTAGACTGGTTATTTTCCTGTGATTGTTGTTTTCAGTCTATCTGCCCTCTGATGGAGAAGGACAATAGGCTTATGGAAGCTTCCTTATGGGATAGACTGACTGAGGGGGAAAATGGGTCCTGTTCTGATGGTCCATGCTCTGTAAATCGTTAATCCAATTTTCCTCCCTGGGGCCAAACTATGATGGTGGTAATGAAGATAATGCTGAACTTCCTCAAGAGATCCCATGCATGTACTGCTACAGTCCATACCCCTAACCTTCCAGCAGGCCACCTCTAACCCACGCCTTTGCAGGAGATTCCCAGACACCCACAGGCAAGTCTGGGGGAGTATCCTATGGGATCACTGTTCCTTTCTCCTGGGTCCTTGTGCACAATGTTCTATTGTGCCCTCCAAGAGCCTATTTCCCAGTCCTGTGTAATGAAAACATTCAGTTCAGTTCAGTCGCTCAGTCATGTCCGACTCTTTGCAACCCCATAAATCGCAGCACGCCAGGCCTCCCTGTCCATCACCAACTCCTGGAGTTCACTCAGACTCACGTCCATCGAGTCAGTGATGCCATCCAGCCATCTCATCCTCTGTCATCCCCCTCTCCTCCTGCCCCTAATTCCTCCCAGCATCAGAGTCAACTCTTCACATGAGGTGTCAAAGTACTGGAGTTTCAGCTTTAGCAACATTCCTTCCAAAGAAATCCCAGGGCTGATCTCCTTCAGAATGGATTGGTTGGATCTCCTTGCAGTCCAAGGGACTCTCAAGAGTCTTCTCCAACACCACAGTTCAAAAGCATCGATTCTTCGGCGCTCAGCCTTCTTCACAGTCCAACTCTCGCATCCATATATGACTACTGGAAAAACCATAGCCTTGACTAGACGGACCTTAGTCGGCAAAGTAATGTCTCTGCTTTTGAATATGCTATCTAGGTTGGTCATAACTTTTCTTCCAAGGAGTAAGCCTCTTTTAATTTCATGGCTGCAGTCACCATCTGCAGTGATTTTGGAGCCCCCCAAAATAAAGCCTGACACTGTTTCAACTGTTTCCCTGTCTATGTCCCATGAAGTGATAGGACCAGATGCCACGATCTTCATTTTCTGAATGTTGAGCTTTAAGCCAACTTTTTCACTCTCCTCTTTTACTTTCATCAAGAGGTTTTTAGTTCCTCTTCACTTTCTGCCTTAAAAGTGGTGTCATCTGCATATCTTAGGTTACTGATATTTCTCCCAGCAGTCTTGATTCCAGATTGTGTTTCTTCCAGCCCAGCGTTTCAAACATTAAGAGACTTTATTTTGAGGGCCTCCAAAATCACTGCAGACAGTAACTGAAGCCATGAAGTTAAAAGACGCTTGCTCCTTGGAAGAAATCTATGACCAACCTAGACAGCATATTAAAAAATAGACATTACATTGCTGAGAAAGGTCTGTCTAGTACATCTATGGTTTTTACAGTAGTCGTGTATGGATGTAAGAGTTGAATTATAAAGAAAGCTGAGTGCTGAATAATTGACACTTTTCAACAGTGGTGTTGGATAACACTCTTGAGAGCCCCTTGGGCTGCAAGATCAGACCAGTCAAACCTAAAGGAAATCACTCCTGAATATTCATTGGAAGGACTGATGCTGAAGCTGAAAGTCTAATACTTTGGCCGCCTAATGGGAAGAACTGACTCATTGGAAAAGGCCTTGATGCTGGGAAAGATTGAAGGCAGTAGAAGGGGATAAGAGAGAATGAGATGTTTGGATGGCATCACTGTCTCAATGGACATGAGTTTGAGCAAGCTCTGGGAGTTGATGATGGACAGGGAATTCTGGTGTGCTGCAGTCCATGGGATTGCAAAGAGTCATACGTGGCTGAGCCACTGAACTGAACTGACACCTTGATTGCAAGTACATGAGATCCTGAGACACAACTCAGTTAAGCTACTGCTGGATTCCTGATACTTAGGAATTCTGGGAGATAATGAACATTTGTTGCTTTTCAGTTGCTAAGTATAGAGGGAATTTGCTATTCACTGATAGTAGCTAATATATGACAATGCATTTTCAACATAGACAAAAGAGACAATTTACTTGAAAGCTGCAAACTACCAAAGGTCATTCATTAAGAAATAAACTGCATAACTCTATTAAAGAAATTAAATCATCAGGAGTGAAATTAAAAAGTACTGTATTTTAAACTAAGTGAAAAGATTTTCAGCTCTAAAACCCAGCAGTACCCTGGGTTTCTGAATGAAACTTTTCTGTGTCCAGTTCTTTGTTTGTTGTGAACAGATTCCTGCTTTCCTGACCTTCCTTCAGTTCCAAAGGGCAGATTAAAACAGTTGCTAATCAGGGAAGGGAGGGGATGCATACACAAAGTAGAAGCAGCCAAGATATATTGAGGCAAGATTAAAGGAACCAGAAAAACTCATTAAGATTAGGAGACCACCTAAGACAAGATTAAAGGCTGCAAGCCCTGCACATACCTTAGTCTTAGCAGCAGTCTTACCCTTGAACATTTGCTATAAATACAAATTCCTCCATGGTTGGGACACCGGTTTTGAGAGCACAGGAACATGCTTTGTTTGAGAGCAGCAAAGCATCCCTTGCCTGGCAAAGCAATAAATCTAGTCCTTTCTAGTTCACCCAGAACTCTGTTTCTGAGATTTGATTTGGCATCTGTACAAAATTAATTAATTTTAAGCATCAATGTGAGACATCCAAATTTATGGGTTACTACTAAAGTAGTGTTAATAGGGAACTTCATGGCTTACCCTTATGTTTGAAAAGAAGGTCTTAAATCAGTAACTGAAGCTTCCGTCTTAAGGAAAAAAAAAAAAAAAAGGCAAATTAAACCTAAAATAAAGAGGAAAAGGAAACAATAAAGAGTAGAGATTACTAAATACAAAGCAAACAAAAATCAGTTAAATTAGAAAATTTTACCTAAAGAACAATACAATTGATAAAGATCTTTCCTGACCTAGAACAACAAAGACAATTTTAAATATCAAGAATGATAGAGATAATGTCACTAAAGATTCTACAGACATTATAATGAATAATTTATTGGTATCAAATTATTATCTATGTATTCATAAATCAAATTATTATATAATTCAACAGAATATACTTACTAAATTACTCTTCTTTCCTTAATAACTGTGACTAGTCACTTGGATGATTTAAATAACATTTCTTACGAAAAACAATGACTCTTCATTTTTTTTATCATATGTTACAAAAAAGTAAAGAACTTGCTTTAATTCAATTAATAAAATATAAAAAGAAATTACTGTCACTACTATTTACAGAAGTTGTTAATCATGACAATTACTACAATAACAAAATGTGCATTTTTTTTATTTTACTGGACCAAAAGGAGAAAAAGAAGCTGGTTCATTCAGTTCAGTCTCTATAGAGTGTGTCATATTGCTGATAGGTCTATAGGAGATCAATAAACTTGTGCTGCATGAATAAAAATTTCTAATGAGTAGGTTTAAATATGCTACATGGTCTTAATTTTTATAGGGGACATTTTTAACTTGTTCAAAGGAAAATATTTCTCATGATGCTTTCAAATTTTAGAGAACTATGTTAAATTTCACCTAAAAATATAGAACAAAAAATATGTATACACTAAAATTATATGAGACCACTGTCATATTATTTTTGCAAAACTAGCAATGCAATTAGCTTTATGGAATCACATTTATTTGGGACATGCATTCTCTTTTCCAAACATTCCTAAGTACTCCCAAGCAGCTTTATGACCAAATATAGAAATAGTGTTTTATGTTTAGTTCCTTGGCATAGCAACCTGCTTTCAAATATTATTTCAGTGGTGGCATTAGTGGTAAAGAACACACTTGCCAATGTAGGAGACATAAGAGATGCAGATTCAGTCCCTGGATCAGGAAGATCCTCTGGAGGAGGGCATAGCAACCCACTCCAGTATTCTTGCCTGGAGAACCCCATGAACAGAGGATCCTGATGGGCTATTGTTCTTAAGGTCAGGAAGAGTCAGACACTACTGAAGAGACTTAGCATACAAGCAAGCACTGTAAAACTACACTCTGCAAATGGAAGGTTGAGGGGGGCATACCTGGGCACTTCTGTTTGATAAGGTAGTTAGTTTGATTACTTTAAGCTGAAATCAATGGCTTTTAGCAATTATACCAAATAGATGGTTATTTGTTAATGCCAATCCTTTATTTTTAAGTATACTATGNACAAAGCAAACAAAAATCAGTTAAATTAGAAAATTTTACCTAAAGAACAATACAATTGATAAAGATCTTTCCTGACCTAGAACAACAAAGACAATTTTAAATATCAAGAATGATAGAGATAATGTCACTAAAGATTCTACAGACATTATAATGAATAATTTATTGGTATCAAATTATTATCTATGTATTCATAAATCAAATTATTATATAATTCAACAGAATATACTTACTAAATTACTCTTCTTTCCTTAATAACTGTGACTAGTCACTTGGATGATTTAAATAACATTTCTTACGAAAAACAATGACTCTTCATTTTTTTTATCATATGTTACAAAAAAGTAAAGAACTTGCTTTAATTCAATTAATAAAATATAAAAAGAAATTACTGTCACTACTATTTACAGAAGTTGTTAATCATGACAATTACTACAATAACAAAATGTGCATTTTTTTTATTTTACTGGACCAAAAGGAGAAAAAGAAGCTGGTTCATTCAGTTCAGTCTCTATAGAGTGTGTCATATTGCTGATAGGTCTATAGGAGATCAATAAACTTGTGCTGCATGAATAAAAATTTCTAATGAGTAGGTTTAAATATGCTACATGGTCTTAATTTTTATAGGGGACATTTTTAACTTGTTCAAAGGAAAATATTTCTCATGATGCTTTCAAATTTTAGAGAACTATGTTAAATTTCACCTAAAAATATAGAACAAAAAATATGTATACACTAAAATTATATGAGACCACTGTCATATTATTTTTGCAAAACTAGCAATGCAATTAGCTTTATGGAATCACATTTATTTGGGACATGCATTCTCTTTTCCAAACATTCCTAAGTACTCCCAAGCAGCTTTATGACCAAATATAGAAATAGTGTTTTATGTTTAGTTCCTTGGCATAGCAACCTGCTTTCAAATATTATTTCAGTGGTGGCATTAGTGGTAAAGAACACACTTGCCAATGTAGGAGACATAAGAGATGCAGATTCAGTCCCTGGATCAGGAAGATCCTCTGGAGGAGGGCATAGCAACCCACTCCAGTATTCTTGCCTGGAGAACCCCATGAACAGAGGATCCTGATGGGCTATTGTTCTTAAGGTCAGGAAGAGTCAGACACTACTGAAGAGACTTAGCATACAAGCAAGCACTGTAAAACTACACTCTGCAAATGGAAGGTTGAGGGGGGCATACCTGGGCACTTCTGTTTGATAAGGTAGTTAGTTTGATTACTTTAAGCTGAAATCAATGGCTTTTAGCAATTATACCAAATAGATGGTTATTTGTTAATGCCAATCCTTTATTTTTAAGTATACTATGAGGCTATGGTTTTTCCAATAGTCATGTATGGATGTGAGAGTTGGACTGTGAAGAAGGCTGAGCGCCAAATAATTGATGCTTTTGAACTATGGTGTTGGAGAAGACTCTTGAGAGTCCCTGGAACTGCAAGGAGATCCAACCAGTCCATTCTGAAGGAGCAGCCCTGGGATTTGGAAGGAATGATGCTGAAGCTGAAACTCCAGTACTTTGGCCACCTCATGCGAAGAGTTGACTCTGATGCTGGGAGGGATTGGGGGCAGGAGGAGAAGGGGATGATAGAGGATGAGATGGCTGGATGGCATCACTAACTCGATGGGCGTGGGTCTGGGTGAACTCCGGGAGTTGGTGATAGACAGGGAGGCCTGGCATGCTGCGATTCATGGGGTCGCAAAGATTTGGACACGACTGAGCGACTGAACTGAACTTAACTGATGACATCAAGGTATAATTGTCATTTTTCATCCTTCTATGAGTTACGTTCTTTCCCTTCCAGTCATCAGACATTTTTTCTTAAAGCACTCCTGCTAACCTCACTATAACCTCACTAATGCTTTGTATTGATATATTAGTAGTTTGTATTTTGTGGTTGAGGAATACTATTCAATCAGAAACTGTGACAGTAACACATTGATGTCAAAAACGGTGACTCTTTATTACTATTTATGGTTAGAGTGGTATTTCAATTATTTTAATGAAAAATTTTTAAAATTTCTTTAGTAATATAAAAACGTTAATTTTTATGCTGGTTAAAATTGTTGGAAATTTATATGCTGAGTGGTTTATACTAAAATAAATATTTTGTGACTTGAGTGTTAGGTAAATTTGTGAAGCATCAATATAAAAAATTGAGGATTATAAACAGAACACCTGTAGTCATTCTTGATTAGTTATTAAAAGCCTATAAAATAAAAAATTCTTATATAATGTTTTAAATTATCACACTACCATATGTGTTTCAGAGTTATGAGGCAGAGTCAAGGAAATATTTTAGTCCCTATCATAAGAGAATTCGGAGGCCATAGAAGGATTTAGGCAAGAAAGTGGCATTATTGAATTTATATTTTTAAAATGATCTCTCTAGCTCTTCAAAGGAGAATATAGTAATGCAATAGTGAAAAAAAAGAAAATCAGTTCCTTAGTTTTTCTAGTAATCTACCAGTAAGATATTGGTAGATTTGGGCTAGAACAGTGGTTTTTAATGTGTTGTTCAGAAGTTTTGAAGAAGTTGGTCTGCTAGATTAATTTTTTTTTCAAAATAATAGCAAGATATGATTTACTTTTATTCCCTTTTGTATATCACGATTGTGCAGTAGAGTTTTTAATCTCACAAGTGTTCAATAGAGTTAATCAGAGCTACTAACATGTGATAGTCTAAGAGACTGGATGCTGAAGCAGAAACAAGAGTGTAGTTATCTTCTGTTAAGTCAGACCAAAAAGATTTGTTAAAGTTTAAAACATTGCTTTTTTCCTAACTTACTTTTTGTTTTGATAAGAGCAGTTATTTTTAAATAAATTACACAAACAGGATAAATATTTACTATTGCTGTTTCCAAGTTGATATTTTTTATTCTCATTTTTGCTGTCCAGCATAGTAAATGCCAATTACTCTAATCCACTAAGCAAATGCTATTTGGGATCCTTAATAATTTTTAAGACTACATAGAGATCTTGTGACCAGAATGTTTGAGGTTTCCTGGACTAGTCTCTACCAGTTAGAGCATTGCCCTCATAATTTTATGTTAGTTTATATAAACTTATTTCTTGAGTTTGCTCAGCCTCCACATACAATCCCTCTATAATGTCTGTTGACTCTATCCCTAAACTTCTTGTCATAATTATACAATGTTCATTGTTACCACTCCCATAGAACGAGAGGTCAGATATTTTGTTTTAACATTGTCAAGTTCCATTTTCATCTTCCTCTAAAGGAAAATGGAAGGTTAAATTCTAAACTCCTCACTGTGATGGAGATTAATTTGTCCAATCAAATCCATTTTCCCTCTTATCATAGGAATATATGTCAGTTATAAATAAGAATAATCACCTTTGGCGACTGTGTGTTGTAAGTGGCAGGACAGTCCACTATGCTAATCAGAGACTAGTGACTTATTGGGAACTGCAACTTTCAAAGAAAATAAATTACTTTCTTTAGCTTTTGTATTTCTGGGTTTTATTGTTTCAGCAGTTCTACTTGTATTATAACAATAAATGTACTTGAAGAGTAACATTTCTTCAAATAAATACTTAAACAAATAGAAACTGTACCAAAAAGTGTGAAGACATGCTGAAAGTAAAAGGGCTTTATAAAATTATTTTAATGCAAAAAAAAACAAAGAGAATGGAGCCAAGTCAGGTCTTAAAAGGATATATCAAAGATTGTATTAGCATATTCAGACTGGAATTCTTATTCAAGATTGTCTGAATTAAAAAAAAAAAAAAAAAAACAAGCTGGAGATGCCTGTGAAGCACATTGGTCCTTAGGTCAAAAAAAAAAAAAAAAAATTCTCTAACAACCTGCCTCTTAAGCTGTCTTTCTCTGTTTATTTTTCTTTGTATTATTCACCACCATTTATATAGTATATGTTTTCTTATTTGTTTATTGTCTTTCCAGCACTGGAATATGAACTCCATAGGGCAGAGAATTTGTCTTTTAACTGCTAATTCCTAGTGATTAACATTGTAAGTTCCCACCTTGAATAGTCCAGAGAGCCCTTTCATCCACTCAACAAATCTGTATTGAACTTCTCATATATATATCAGAGATTGTAGATATAGGTATTTCAACAAAATAAGCAAGAGTCATGCCCCCTCGGAACATTCCCAAATATTAAGTGTGATATGCCTTATTGAGACAATCACACTAACACACATGTGCTAGTGTGTGTTAGAGATGACTGGATTGCATCACTGATGCAATGGAAATGAACTTGGGCAAACTCCAGGAGATGGCGAGGGACAGGGAAGCCTGGTCTACTGCAGTCCATGGGATCATAAAGAGTCAGACATGACGGGGTGACTGAACAACAACAACCTAGTAAGTGTCACATGCTCAAAAAGTATTTTATGTCATGAATAAATATTCTAATTTCATGTAGCATAGTGTGCCTTTCTGTGTCACTGCCATACTTCTATTTGCCATTTTTGCCCATTTGTGTTAGTGTGATTATCTTAAGTCATATCACACTCAATTTATGGGAAAGCTCCAAGGAGTCATGACTCACACTTATTTTTTTGAAATCTATATCTACAATCTACAGTATATTTTATATAAACTGGTAGACATGGAAGCTCAATACAGATTTGTTGAGTGGACAAAAGGGCTCTCTGGACTATTTGAGGTGGGAATAAGTAGATAATTTCCTTCTAACAGATTTTAGAAGAGTGTGACTTGATGGACATTAAGTTTAAAGGCAGTTGTTTAATGCAACTTCCCTTTGTACTTAATGAATGCCTTTAAATTTAAATATTTCCCCACCTCAACATATTTATTATGACAACTTTTAATAAATAAACTTTACTTTTAGAGCAGTTTTAGGTTATAGAGAAATAAAAGAGCAAGGTGCAAAGTTTTCCCATGTATTCTCTCCCCCCGCACATACATAGGCTCTTCTATTAACAACATCCCTTACCAGAGCAATATGTATGTTATCCCTGATGAACTGACATCGTCACATCACTATTACTCAAGAAAGTGAAAGTGTAAGTCACTCAGTCATGTCTGACTCTTTGCAATTCTATAGACTATACAGTCCATGGAATTCATCCGGCCAGAATACTGGAGTAGGTAGCCGTTCCCTTCTCCAGGGGATCTTCCCACCCCAGGAATTGAACCCAGATCTCCCACATTGCAGGTGGATTCTTTACAAGCTGAGCCATCAGGGAAAACCAAAGTGAAAATCACTCAGTCATGTCTGACTCTTTGTGACCCCGTGGACTATACAGTCCATGGAATTCTCCTGGCCAGAATGCTGGAGTGGGTAGCCTTTCCTTTCTCCAGGGGATCTTCCCAACCCAGGGACTAAACCCAGGTCTCCTATATTCAGGGGAATTCTTTACCAGCTGAGCCACCAGTCCATAGTTTATTAGTATTCAGTCTTGTAGTACTGTATATATTCAGTGCGTATGTACAAATGTATGATGACATATATTCATCATTAGTGTATCATTCAGAGTTACTTGACTGCTTGAGAAAATCTGCACTATTCTTGCTCTTTCTTCACCTTCACTCTTGAAATCCACTGACTGTTTTGTCTCCACAGGTTTTTTTTTCTTTTCCTGAATATCATAAAAGTTGGAGTCATATAGTATGTAGCCTTTTCAGAAAGATTGGCTTTTTTAACCTTAATAATATACATTTAAATCTTCCATGTCTTTCGTGGTTTGATAGCTCATATTTTTTTAGCATGCAATAATATTCTATTATCTGGTTATACCACAGTTTATTTATCCGTTCATCTACTAAGATATTTTAGTTGTGTTTCCAAGTTTTGGCAGTTATTCATAAAGCTGCTATAAACATCCATGTGTTGGTTTTTGTATGAACGTAGGTTTTGAACAGTAGTCTTTTCAGATGAGTTTTCTGCAAGTATTTTCTCCCAGTCTGCATTTTGTCTTTTCATTTTCTTTGCTTCTCTTTCTTTTTAAATAATGTAAAGGTTATCATTTTTTTTTCTTTCAAGGATCATATTTTTGGTGTTGTACCTAAAAAGTCATAGCCAAATGCAATATCATTTAAGTTTTCTCCTATATTTTATACATTATATAGTTAGAGTTGATTTTTTCTATTTAGTTTCTATTTTTAATTTTTATTTCTTTATGCTCTTATAATTGTTTCTTTTTAGTTTGAATTTAATTTGGTCATCTTTTTTTTTTAATTCCCTGTGGTAGACACATAAATGATCGATATTTTATATTTGTTTTCTACTATATACAGAAAATGCTATCAATTTCTTTATGCTCTTACTGATTTTTCCTCGAATCTATTTTTGATAGAGGGACATTGAAGCTTCCAATGATAGTATAAATTCATTCAGTTAAGTTCAGTTCAGTCGCTCAGTCGTGTCCAACTCTTTGTGACCCCATGAATTGCAGCACGCCAGGCCTCCCTGTCCATCACCAACTCCCAGAGTTCACTCAGACTCATGCCCATTGAGTCAGTGATGCCATCCAGCCAATTCATTACTTTATCCTTATAGTTCTATCAGTTTTGCCTCATATATTTTGGTGTTTTGTGTTAGAAATACACACATTGAAAATTACTATGTCTTCTTGAAATGCTCTACCATAATGAAATGTTCCTCTTTATTCATGATGAGTTTTTTTCTGTCTGAAATTAAAACAACTACTTCATTTTCTTTTGGTTAAGGCAGATGTATATCTTTTCCTACTTACTTTTTAAAAGTTCATTTGTTCAGCTGAAAATTTTGATCTCCCAATATGTCTCAAAATGGTATAAAAAACTTTAATATATACTTGTGTGGGAATCACTTTTGCAAGTTATAATACAATTCAGTAAGTCCTATAAAAGAGGCAGGCAACAAATGTTGTTGGAGAAAAGGGAAAAAGAGATAAACTCTATGTATAATAGTTTCATATGATAACAGGATATCCATGTCGTGTAAACGAATAGAGACTTGGGTTTTGAGTCTGAGGATTTGATAGCTCTTCTTGGTTCTGCATTAATAGTCTTGTCCTCAGCAGGAATTCACTTAACTTCCATGGCATTAGATGTGTATAAGAGACAGACCCCATAGTCTGTAGCCTGCTAGTCTCCTCTGTCCAAGGGATTTTTCAGGCAAGAATACTGGAATGGGCTGCCATCTCCTTCTGCAGGGCATCTGCCTAGCCCAGGGATTGAACCCATGTCTCCTTACCACTGACCCAGCAGGGAAGCCCATACTATGTTAGATATTATATATAAATATTAGAACTTGTTAAAAAGTTTTTTTACATAAACCACTTATTTTAAATAAAGGATAGTTATCGGTTTGCCATTAAAAGTTTATAGACATGCACACACAAACCCACTATCAAAGNAAGCTGTTTCTTTATCTACAAAGCACATATATTGTATGATACAATATTAAGATTTCCACCTCTAAAAGTCATGGATATTTTCTCACTATTACTTTCATTTGCACTTACGCTTTTTAAATGGACCATGAAAAATTTATGCAGTCAATAAATTTTTGAACATATACTATATATCATGTATTGAAATACAAGCTAGATTAAAATAATTAGCAACTTATATACAAAAAATACTTCCCTTGTGGGTAGTGAATAATGGTAAATGATGATAAATATTTATATTTTGCCATGTATTTTTGAACTTACCCATCAAATTCTCAACATGTCAAAATCTGTAAAAGTATTTGGTAAAAGATAATATAGGTACTGTGTATATTATTTTCTGAAAAATATAAACTAACATCAGTTAGAAATTGGTCTAGTGTGTCTGTCAGGAAAACAAAACACACAACAGTTAAATTAGCAAAGATTATTTTTTATGAAGTATTATTATTATTATTATTTTTAGTAAATTTCAAAGAACTAAAAATCCAAAAAGGCAAAGCTGAGGTTATATAGCTAAAGAGACAGGGGGAAACAGATCCCATCTTTCTTAATGGGGTATTTTTTGCCAATTAGGTTTACTGCCAATCAGTGAAGTCCATGTGTCTCTTTGAAATAAAGCAACTTTACTAGGATATATCTTTTAGTATTGCTGATTTTTTTCCTACATTTTAAAGTAAAGGATAGGCAATTTCAATAAGGATAGCCAAAACGTTTAAATTTAGAATTTGTGTTTGAAATATACCTTAATTTCAGTCTATTAGTGTGTGTATTTTTCTTCATTTGAAACTTCAAAAATGAATATGTTGGCTCTTTGACTATTTTTATCATTAAATATTTTTATTTCCTTGTTTCTGTTTTTCTCATTCTTTAGTCCTGTCCTATATGTTTCTCTATTCCTTATAAAAAACCTCTTTAAACAAAGTATTTTTTGTCATTATTTGTTACTCGAATACACTTTGTTGACGTTCATAGATATCTGTATCAAAAAAATACAGATTTAAACCTGATATAGAAATGACTATGAGATCCAAGTCTCTGAGTAAGATGTCTCAACTGAATAGGCTTTTTATTTGTTTCATTTCAGGTCACAATTGAGTATACTGTCTTTCAAACAGAAACAATGGTGAAAGATTATATGTAAATAGAAGATATTATACTAAATATCTCAGTCATTTACAACTGAATTTGAATTAATTTCTGTGTAAATATTTTATTTCATTTCCTCACTGACATTAAGGTTACTCCTGCACATTTCAACCAATGGTATGAGTGAAAGAATCATTTTACTTCTAAACAGAAGTTTTAAGAGCCAGCATGTGAACTGCTTATGTTTTCTCTACTCTGACACAGGATTGACAATGATTACTGCCATGAGATTGGCTATATACAATGACAACAAAATTGCTCTTTTTGTTCTTGAAAACTAATGAGATTTGGGGATTATTTGTTACTACAACTCACCCATCTTTTCTAACTGACATACAGTTGATCCTTGAACAATGTAAGAATTAGGGATGCTAAGTACCTGTGCAGTTGAAAATTCACTTATAACATAGTCAGCCCCCCTCCTCCAAATTGTTGTTGTTCAGTTGCTAACTCTTGTCTGACTCTTTGTGACCCCATGGACTTCTGCAGACCAGGCTTCCCTGTCTTTCACTATTCTTCTCCAAATATGTGGTACCAAATCCACAGATTCAATCAACTGAATATTGTGTGGTGTAGTAGTATTGTACATATTTAGTGAAAAAAAACAATCACATATAACTAAACCCACCCAGTTCAAACCCATAATGTTCAAGAGTCCATGATAGTCTTCATAATGTATGCTTTATACTCATTGTTATTTTTGTGCTAAACTATATCTGGATAAACCATTGTCATCATCCCATGAATCCTATTTCTATGGTTTCAAACATTTCAGTTTGTTATATTATTATTGCTATTTTAGAGAATTCTGGACTGTTTTCCTTGTTTCAGATCTGGTACAGATAATACTTTGCTTTATGATTTCCCTGGACTTTCAAAAGGGGAATTTCCAAGAAAAATAAAGAAGGATGAATCAAATCCATGAATTTTGTCACTTTTATTTAAATCTGGGTCATAGTTTAGAGTTTAGTTTTTATATTGACTATACAAGATTCTTACCCATTAAAAACTAAAATAGTGCTCTATCATTTATAATTTAGAGCCCCAGATTTTTTTTATGAAAGAATAACTTAGAAGCCCATTGAACAATCTAACAAAAATTTTTCTATTTTTCACCAGTCTTTTGTACCTTTCTCATGAACTATTGACTCAGTTTTTCAAAGTGAGTTTTTTAAATCTAAGAATTGCAAAATATTTACCTTAGTACCCATAATAAAATAAAAATAGTTTTCTACAAATAGTAGGCTATTCCTGCTGTCAGCATGTGGTCATAAAATAGGATATAGCAATTGAAAATTTTTATGTTTGAGATCAAAGATTTTAATCTTACATCTGAATTTTTAGTATATAATAAATAAAGGATCTTAATAAATTAAGGACCTTAAACCATTTCTAAATACTTATTTGACTCATTTTATAATAAAAATACTCCTTTCTCTTTATCATACTTTTTAAATTATGAAAATATGATAATAACACATTTACATGAGATTTGGAAAATATAGAACAAAGTTACATATAGTTAGTTTCACTATATATTACAATTATCTTTTAAAAATAGATACATTATGATTCTTAGTTGGAGTCTTAATATCAAGCTCTCAAAAATTAATAGAAAGAATATACAGAAAAGTAGAAGGATATAGCAGATAAGAAAAGCACCATGAACCAATTCAACATGATTAAGACTTATAGAATTTTTGCACAATAGTGAGATAAAATTCTATTCATATTCCTATAGACTATTAACTAGGAGACACTGAAACATATCCAGGGCATAAAACAGAATTTAAATTTTCATAGTCTAGGGGTATTGAAATAATACAGTCAGTTATAACTGTGGAATTATGTTAGAAATCAATATCAAAAGATGTTTGAAAATAATCTACATATTTTCAAGTGCAATGTGACATTGACCAAGAGAGATATTTGACTTAGCCATTGAAAGTCTCAATAAATTTAGAACACTGAAAAAACACAGAGGGTGATTGCAGAAAGGAAGCATTTAAATGAAAAATTAATATCAAAATAAGAAATAACATCAAATAATATCAAAGATATTTTAAAAGCCCTATGTATTTGGAAATTAAATGTCCGTTTTTAACTGTGGATATCTAAGAGGTCATAACAGGGAAAATTAGAAAATATTTGTAACAGAATAAATATGGAAAGGGGATTTATCAGAATTCTTTGCATTCATCTGAAGCTGTTCAGTGCAACTAAATATGTGTGGTTTTAATTTTTTTAAAAATTAAGGCTTAAAACTTCTAATCCATTTCTGAGAATATAAAGAAATATTATATTGTAAATAAAAAAGTAAACAGGAAATTAGCATACGATACAGCATTAACTAAAATACAGAATTTTTTCAAATTTCACAAAAATATATGCTAGAGTACTTTATTTGTTGTCATAGCTTACTCAACATTCCACGTTGTGTAAATGACTCCTTTTATTAAGCATTTCAATTTATTTCATTTATTAAATGAGGTATTTCAGAAGGTTATCAGTCAGTAACTCAGGCAGTTCAGTTACTCAGTCCTGTCCAATTCTTTGTGGCCCCATAAACTGCAGCATGCCAGGCCTCCCTGTCCATCACCAACCCCCAGAGCTTACTCAAAGTCATGTTCATAGAGTTGGTGATGCCATCTAACAATCTCATCCTCTGATGTCCCCTTCTCCTCCCACCTTAAATCTTTCCCAGCATCAAGGTCTTTCAAATGAGTCAACTTGTTACAGCAGGTGGCCAAAGTATTGGAGTTTCAGCTTTAGCATCAGTCCTTCCAATGAATAATCAGGACTGATTTCCTTTAAGATGGACTGGTTGGATCTCCTTGCAGTCCAAGGGAGTCTCAAGAGTCTTCTCCAACAACACAGTTCAAAAGCATCATTTCTTTGGCACTCAGCTTTCTTTACAGTCCAACTTTCACATCCATACATGACTACTGGAAAAACCATAGCCTTGAAGAGATAGACCTTTGTTGGCAAAGTAATGTCTCTGCTTTTTAAAATGCTGTCTAGGTTGGTCATAACTTTCCTTCCAAGGAGTAAGCCTCTTATTATTTCATGGCTGCAGTCACCATCTGCAGTGATTTTGGAGCCCAAAAAGACAAAGTCTGCCACTGTTTCCACTGTTTCTCTATCTACATGCCATGAAGTGATGGGACCAGATGGCATGATCTTAATTTTTTGAATGTTGAGCTTTAAGCCAACTTTTTCACTCTCCTCTTCACATTCATCAAGAGACTCTTTAGCCCTTCTTCACTTTCTGCCATAGGGTGATGTCATCTGCATATCTGAGGTTATTGATATTTCTCCTGGCAATCTTGATTCCACCTTGTGCTTCATCCAGCCCAGGGTTTCTCATGACGTACTCTGCATATAAGTTAAATAAGCAGGGTGAAAATATGTAGCCTTGATGTATTCCTTTTCTTATTTGGAACCAGTCTGTTGTTCCATGACCTGCATAGAGATTTCTCAAGAGGCAGGTCAGAAGTTTATAACATAATAAATACACAAAAAATAATTTTAAAATATTGTAATAAGGATAAGGACAATAAAAACTTGCTGAATAAATAAAATAAGTTTTTGACATTATTGAAGAAAAAAGACAAAAGAAAATTAGGGAAATTAATAGATTTTTTATATCAGCTAAAATATTCCTGTTAACATATGGTAACTGTGTATTACTTTCACAGTCCACAGATCTGTATGACAATAAACATATTCATGAGTTCTAAGTATCTCAAATAGAAATAGTCTTAATTTGAAATAAATAATTTCTACCACTGATCAAAAATAGTTTTCATTATCTATTCACAGGCTATCTGTGACTAATATAATTGACTGAATATTTATAATGATTCTTAGGACTTATATTGACACAGATGGAGGTAGAATTAGAAAGAGTCTGCTAAACTAATAGAAGAAATGAAAAAATTACACACATCAAAAATACCTAAAATGCACACTGGAAAGGGAAACAAAGATTTTCACAAACACTCAAAAAGGATACATGCATCCCAATGTTCATGCAATCATTAATGAAAGCAATCTAAGGGCTCATAACAGATGAATGGGTAAAGAAGATCTGGTATGTGTATACAATGGAAAGAAGTTTCCCTGATAGCTCAGTTGGTAAAGAATCTGCATGCATTGCAGGAGACCTTGGTTCAATTCCTGGGTCAGGAAGATCCACTGGAGAAGGGATAAGCTACCCACTTCAGTATTCTTGTACTTCCCTTGTGGCTCATCTGGTAAAGAATCAACTTTCAATGAAGGAGACCTGTATTTGATCCCTGGGTAGGGATGATTCCCCTAGAGAAGGGAAAGGTTACCCACACCAGTATTCTGGCCTGGAGAATTCCGTGGACTGTATAGCCCATGGAGTCACAAAGAGTCAGACACAACTGAGAGAGACTTTCACTTCATTTTATACAATGGAATTCTATTGTATACATTCCAAGAATGTAATTTTACCATTTGCTGCAACATGGATAGACCTGGAGAACATTATGCAAAGTAAATTATCAGACAGAGAAAAACAAATACCTATATGTAGAATCTAAAAAAATACAACAAACTAGTGAATAAAACAAAAGTGAAGCAGATTCACTGATATAGGAAACAAATTAGTGATTACCAGTGGAGACAGGGAAAGGGAAGGTCAATCCAAGGTTAGTGGGAGATAGGATTATTATGGGATTATATAAAATCATGTGTGTGAAACTTGTAAAAATTATGTCACTAGAGAATTTTAAAGCTATTTCATTCAATAAAAAGATGAAAGAAGATTTCCAATTTATAATTTTCTTTTAATATGTTTCTTTTTTTGAAATATGAATTTCTTGAAAATATGCCTCTGATTCTGTGTTCTTTTTTTTATTATTTAATGAAGTGATTGGTCCACAGTAGGTGTTTAACAAATATTTGTCAAATGGATGGAAGAACACATAAATGAGTCAGTGGTTGCCTCTACCTAAAGAAAGCTTCTTTCTTTCAAGAAGAATTTTGAGCAGGAACTGGGGACTGAATAAGTGAGACATTGCAATACATGGAATACAACTGTCCCATAATGTCAGAAACATTGATATTTAAAATTAACTGAGGTATAATGCAAAATATTAATGGCAGAAAGAACAAGACATGGACAGGGCTACTATACGAGTAGGTAATATAATGTTAAGAGAAATAAGTATTAGCTCAGTTAGTATAGCTCAGTTGGTAAAAACTCCACCTACAATGTGGGAGACCTGTGTTTGATCTCTGAGTTGAGATGATCCCTTGGAGAAGGGAATGGCCACCTACTCTAATATTCTGGCCTAGAAAATTCCATTGACTGTATAGTCCATGGGGTAACAATGAATCAGACAGGACTGAGAGGCTTTCATTTTCACTTTCAAGAGAAATAAAAGGACTAGAATTGCAGAATTTCTCCCAACTTTTTGGTAAAATAGAGTAGGTAAAGCAAAAGAAATTTCAATATAAGGTGTTCATAATAAAAATGCAACAGTAAAATGGGTTGCAACTTATGTTGCCTAAAAGGACATTTATTTGTGTCTAAATAGAATATATCTTGCTTCTTTTTGGAAGACACTGATGATTACCTAACTTTATCCTTTCTCCTGTGCTTTATTATTAACAATTATCTAAAATTTGTTCAGAGAACCAAAGTGTTTGGTTGAAACTCACAGATAGCAGGAGAGATCACCAAAGACAGAAAAACAACAAATGATTTAATATATTTATTTATTTTGATATGTAAGAAATTTTGCTGTGAAAATATTCTAGCTTTTATGGTTGATGTTATCTGGAAATTTCTACATTATTTAAAACTATTAACAGCAATATTAGTAGATAACATTAAAAATGTTCAAAATATTTAGCTTGAAAGCACATGGAGTTCATGATTACTGAGATTTCTAAATTGTTCATTAAGAACAAGTTATTTAATGCAACTTCTTAATTTGTATATTTGTAAAATAATGATCTGATCATTATTTGTGAAATAATGATCTTATTGTTAAATAAGATGCTGAAGAATTTGTAAAGATTTCAATTGCCAAATCATGTTTAACTCTTTGTGACCCCATGGACTATAGGATGACAGGCCTCCCTGTACCTCACCATCTCTTGGCATTTGCCCAAGTTCTTGTCCATTGAATCAGTGGAGCAGGGAATGGCAAATACTCCAGTATTCTTGCTACTAAACTTCAGTAGGGAGTTTATTTAAAACAAAAAAGTAAGAGTATTTATGCAAAATGGCACTCTCTAATCCTCAAATAAAAGAGGTGAAGAAGAATGCAATTAGACCAGATTGTCTCAGTTTAGGTACAGCATTATGTAGCAGGCTGTTCCATAGCTATATGAAAGTCGCTCAGGCATGTCTGACTCTTTGCGACCCCATGTACTATATAGTCTGTGGAATTGTTACATATTCTTCAGCCTCTTTCTACATTTTTAAAATTGCTAAATTCAAGCCCAGTTATTGTTCCTCAACATACTATCAATGTCCTGACATCTATTAATAGCATATGAGCATACTCAGGCTTTGAGCTAAGCAATTTTCCTAGACCATGATAAGTGTCAGAGGATCATTGTTAAACCGAATTCTCATATCAGTACTCATATCAACGAAGAGAAAAAAAAGAAAAATGAGAGAATCCTAATATTACCTTTAGAGAACTGAAGGTGTCTACTATAGATTAAAGGATAAAAAAAAATCTATTGATTAAAAACACATTAGTTGGGGCCTGAGATGTAAGACAAATCCAAATAGAGAGAGTATTTCAATATGACAAAAGAGACTATAGCCAACGCAAGTTAGAACTGTCAAAGTGACTTCTACCAATTTTAATTTATCTCTCATTGATTTTCATTGATTTTTTATATCTAAGTATACACTCAAGACAAACACATAGGTGGGATATATGCTATATGTGGGGAATTATAAAATCACCTTAGTAATTTCTTTGCACATATTGAGTGACAATGCCTTTCTACCAGACTTGGATTTTTGAGATACCATCCCATGCCCTCTCATACATCTGAAATAAAAATCATATTGGATAGAAAATAACCAAATATAAAAAGTGTCTCATAGTCTTCATAGGTTACTATAGTAGGGGTAGGGTAAACACTAGACAATTATTGCTAATATTAGCAGTACTAAAAAATTTTGAGAGAGGCAGAATTCAAGCATGACATATGAAACAAAATATATTAACTTTTCACCCAAGTAGATCTCTTAAAACATGGGCCAAAAATTGAGAAACCTAAATATGGTTTTGTTGTTTTCCAGTCACTCAATTGTGTCTGACGTTTTGCCAACTATTGAATGCACTGCACCAGGATTCCCTGTCCTTCACTATCTCCTGGAGTTTGCTCAAACCCATGTCCACTGAGTCGGTGATGCCATTCAACCATCTCATCCTGTCACCTCCTTCTCCTCCTGCTCTCAATCTTGCCCTGCATCATAGTGTTTTCCAATGAGTTGGCTCTTCACATCAGGTGGCCAAAGTATTGGAGTTTCAACGTCAGTCCTTTCAATGAATATTCAGAGTCGACTTTTAAGATTGACTGCTTTGAACTCCTTGCTGTCCAGGGGACTCTCAGGAGTCTTCTACAACATCACAGTTCAAAAACATTAATTCTTTGGCACTCCAATTTCTTTATAATCCAACTCTCACATCTATACATGACTACTAGAAAAATCATAGCTTTGACTAGATGGACCTTTGGTGGCAAAGTGATGTGTCTATTTTTTAATATGCTGCCTGGGTTTGTCATAGCTTTTCTTCCAAGGAGTCAGCGTCTTTTAATTTCATGACTGCAGTCACCATCTGCAGTGATTCTGGAACTCATAAAAATAAACTCTAGCTATTCCCATTGTTTCTCCACTTATTTGTGATAAACTGACCTTTTCCAGTCCTGTGGCCACTGCTGAGTTTTTCAAATTTGCTGCCATATTGAGTGCAGCACTTTCATAGCATCATCTTTTAGAATCTGAAAAATCTCAACTGGAATTCCATTACCTTCACTAGCTTTGTTTGTAGTAACTTTTCCTAAGGCCCACTTCAGACTGCAGGTATGTGGCCACACCATTTTGGTTATCCAGGTCACTAAGACCTTTTATGTATAGTTCTTCTCTGTATTCTTACAGTCGTGTCCAACTCTTTGCAACCCCATGGACTGTAGCCTACTAGGCTCCTCTGTCCGTGGGATTCTCCAGGCAATAGTACTGGAGTGAATTGCCATTCCATTCTCCAGGGGAACTTCCTGACCCAGGGATCGAACCCAGGTCTCCTGCATTGTAGACAGACACTTTACCGTTTGAGCCACCAGGGAAGTCCTAATGTGGTTAATTATGTTTAAATGCCAGAATAAATGTCACTCACTGAAAGCAAAATTAAACATGCCTCAGTGATCTAATAGTATCTAAAAATTCCAGCTTATTCTTTTGTGTAGCCCTGATAACTGATTTCTATATTAATTAAAGGAAATCAATACAAATGTTTTAAATTTAATATATAGCTTTTTTGTGTATAGCTATTACAAATGATATTTTTAAAGAATATTTTAACTGAAATAGTTTTAAAATATACATCCCTCCATTTGTTTGTCTTATAAACAATGCAATTAGATTTCCTCACAAAAATTACATATGTATTTTCAGAATAAATTGTATGCACTAATTTCATATTCAAAGGAAAATCACATAGAGACAAGCACTCAGCTTTCTTTATAATCCACCTCTCACATCCATACATGACTACGGGAAAAACCATGGCTTTGACTAGCGGACCTCTGTTGTTTGACTAGATGACCTTTGATATTTGACTAGATGACCCTAAAATCTCTTCCTTTAAAATTCCCATTTGATGAGCGACCACATTCCCTCTTGATTTGGTTGAGTCATTTGCACTCAAAATTCAACAAAGTGAGTCCTTTATTAAGCCTGTAATGTACTAAGGGCAATAGACAGAAAACAGGAAATATACAATTATTTTAGCTGTTTATATATGACTTAGAATCCAGCTGTACACAGAGTGACAGATCCCAGTAGTCATATATAATCTCTCACAGGTAATTGAATATTGATTCGATTTTGATTAATTTCTGTTTTCATAGCTCATAAGGCCTGTTCAGCCAACATGATAGTCATACATTTTACACTTTTTTTGAAGTCTCTTAAATTCCCACAGATTTTTAATTTTATGATGAAATAATGTACCTCTAAAGTCACTAACAAAATATGCATATTACTGTATGCTTAGAACTAAATGGTAATACTGAGATTATGTTTGAAACAACACTATATCTAGTAATATAGGCTGTAAAAGCAAGAAGATATTAAAAATTCTGAGTATTTTAGCATTTAGATTTTTAACCTTGTTTGAACATACTATACATTTCATACTGGCATATATTATATATATTCACTACATAAATGGTCAGAAGCATCTGTTTTATTCAAAGGGATGTGTAATAAGGCAAATAAAAATGTTTTACTATTATTATTGTTCAACATAAAAAGTAATTTTTACCTTTAGATTCTAATAAAATTCTTCAGTGAAAAATATATTTCTGAAAATGAAAACACAACAACCCAAAACCTGTGGGACACTATAAAAGCAGTGCTAAGAGGAAAGTTCATAGCAATACAGGCACACCTCAAGAAACAAGAAAAAAGTCAAATAAATAACCTAACTCTACACCTAAAGCAACTAGAAAAGGAAGAAATGGAGAACCCCAGAGCTAGTAGAAGGAAAGAAATCATAAAAATTAGGGCAGAAATAAATGCAAAAGAAACAAAAGAGACCATAGCAAAAATCAACAAAGCCAAAAGCTGGTTCTTTGAAAAGATAAATAAAATTGATAAACCATTAGCCAGACTCATCAAGAAACAAAGGGAGAAAAATCAAATCAATAAAATTAGAAATGAAAATGGAGAGATCACAACAGACAACACAGAAATACAAAGGATCATAAGAGACTACTATCAGCAATTATATGCCAATAAAATGGACAATGTGGAAGAAATGGACAAATTCTTAGACAAGTACAACTTTCCAAAACTGAACCAGGAAGAAATAGAAAATCTTAACAGACCCATCACAAGCATGGAAATTGAAACTGTAATCAGAAACCTTCCAGCAAACAAAAGCCCAGGTCCAGACGGCTTCACAGCTGAATTCTACCAAAAATTTCGAGAAGAGCTGACACCTATCCTACTCAAACTCTTTCAGAAAATTGCAGAGGAAGGTAAACTCCCAAACTCATTCTATGAGGCCACCATCACTCTAATACCAAAACCTGACAAAGATGCCACAAAAAAAGAAAACTACAGGCCAATATCACTGATGAATATAGATGCAAAAATCCTCAACAAAATTCTAGCAATCAGAATCCAACAACACATTAAAAAGATCATACACCATGACCAAGTGGGCTTTATCCCAGGGATGCAAGGATTCTTCAATATTCGCAAATCAATCAATGTAATTCACCACATTAACAAATTGAAAAGTAAAAGCCATATGATTATCTCAATAGATGCAGAGAAGGCCTTCGACAAAATTCAACATCCATTTATGATAAAAACTCTCCAGAAAGCAGGAATAGAAGGAACATACCTCAACATAATAAAAGCTATATATGACAAACCCACAGCAAACATTATCCTCAATGGAGAAAAATTGAAAGCATTTCCCCTAAAGTCAGGAACAAGACAAGGGTGCCCACTTTCACCGCTACTATTCAACATAGTTCTGGAAGTTTTAGCCACAGCAATCAGAGCAGAAAAAGAAATAAAAGGAATCCAGATTGGAAAAGAAGAAGTAAAACTCTCACTGTTTGCAGATGACATGATCCTCTACATAGAAAACCCTAAAGACTCCACCAGAAAATTACTAGAGCTAATCAATGAATATAGTAAAGTTGCAGGATATAAAATCAACACACAGAAATCCCTTGCATTCCTATACACTAATAATGAGAAAGTAGAAAAAGAAATTAAGGAATCAATTCCATTTACCATTGCAACAAAAAGAATAAAATACTTAGGAATATACCTACCTAAAGAAACTAAAGACCTATATATAGAAAATTATAAAACACTGATGAAAGAAATCAAAGAAGACACTAATAGATGGAGAAATATACCATGTTCATGGATTGGAAGAATCAATATTGTGAAAATGAGTATACTTCCCAAAGCAATCTACAGATTCAATGCTATTCCTATCAAGCTACCAGCGGTATTTTTCACAGAGCTAGAACAAATAATTTCAAGATTTGTATGGAAATACAAAAAACCTCGAATAGCCAAAGCCATCTTGAGAAAGAAGAATGGAACTGGAGGAATCAACCTGCCAGACTTCAGGCTCTACTACAAAGCCACAGTCATCAAAACAGTATGGTACTGGCACAAAGACAGAAATATAGATCAATGGAACAAAATAGAAAGCCCAGAGATAAATCCACACACCTATGGACACCTTATCTTCGACAAAGGAGGCAAGAATATACAGTGGATTAAAGACAATCTCTTTAACAAGTGGTGCTGGGAAAACTGGTCAGCCACTTGTAAAAGAATGAAACTAGACCACTTTCTAACACCATACACAAAAATAAACTCAAAATGGATTAAAGATCTAAACGTAAGACAAGAAACAATAAAACTCCTAGAGGAGAACATAGGCAAAACACTCTCTGACATAAATCACAGCAGGATCCTCTATGATCCACCTCCCAGAATACTGGAAATAAAAGCAAAAATAAACAAATGGGATCTAATTAAAATTAAAAGCTTCTGCACAACAAAGGAAACTATAAACAAAGTGAAAAGACAGCCTTCAGAATGGGAGAAAATAATAGCAAATGAAGCAACTGACAAACAACTAATCTCAAAAATATACAAGCAACTTATGCAGCTCAATTCCAGAAAAATAAATGACCCAATCAAAAAATGGGCCAAAGAACTAAATAGACAGTTCTCCAAAGAAGACATACGGATGGCTAACAAACACATGAAAAGATGCTCAACATCACTCATTATCAGAGAAATGCAAATCAAAACCACGATGAGGTACCATTTTACACCAGTCAGAATGGCTGCGATCCAAAAGTCAACAAGCAATAAATGCTGGAGAGGGTGTGGAGAAAAGGGAACCCTCTTACACTGTTGGTGGGAATGCAAATTAGTACAGCCACTATGGAGAACAGTGTGGAGATTCCTTAAAAAATTGCAAATAGAACTGCCTTATGACCCAGCAATCCCACTGCTGGGCATACACACTGAGGAAACCAGAATTGAAAGAGACACCTGTACCCCAATGTTCATCACAGCACTATTTATAATAGCCAGGACATGGAAGCAACCTAGATGTCCATCAACAGATGAAGGGATAAGAAAGCTGTGGTACATATACACAATGGAGTATTACTCAGCCATCAAAAAGAATACATTTGAATCAGTTCTAATGAGGTGGATGGAACTGGAGCCAATTATACAGAGTGAAGTGAGCCAGAAAGAAAAACACCAATACAGTATACTGACACATGTATATGGAATTTAGAAAGATGGTGGTGTTAAACCTGTACGCGAGACAGCAAGAGAGACACAGATTTGTAGAACAGCCTTTTGGACTCTGTGGGAGAGGGAGAGGGTGGGAGGATTTGGGAATATGGCATTGTAACATGTATTATAGCATAAGGGAAACGGATCGCTGGTCTAGGTTCGATGCAGAAGGCTTGGGACTGATGGGCGGGGATGATCTGGAGGGATGGTGTGGGGAGGGAGGGGTCCGGATTGGGAACTCAGGTACACTTATGGCTGATTTATGTCAATGTATGGCAAAATGAGTACAGTATTGTAAAGCAAAACAAACTAAAAAATAAAAATTTAAAATAAAAAAAAATAAATACAATAAAATAAAATTAAAAAAAAAAAGAAAAATATATTTCTATCTCTAGGATAGCTATTCTTTACTGTTTGGGGTGTTCCCTGTAAAATTATTTCAGATAGTGATCTTATAAATGCGAACATATCTTTAATTTTCATACAATTATTATATTTTGGCTGCCTATTTAAATGGACATTTTGAATTATTTTTCCTCATGACTACTGTTGCACTGTCTTCTAATATTACAATCAGTGTTATTAAATATAGATAAACAGATGTATATCTCACTTTTATTCTTACCTCTGTAGATTAACTGCAACTCTCCCCTTGAAGATATATCACTGACTTCAAACTCTTCTCATCTTTTTTTCTGCTAGGCAAACATTGAACTCCTGAGTTATTTTCTAATTTCTAACTTATTTTTCATAAATTACATATCCATGTGACTTTGTGACATGCTCCAGTATATTTCTCAGCTTTATTTACAAGCTCATTAATGTGTTCCTTAGCTGTCTTATTACATATTCATCCTAAGAGTTATTTCTCCATAATCACTTTTATTTTTTATGTATTTTAATGCTTCCAGTATATTTTTGAATCACTCTATTGATATTAGTTTTACTTCCTTTAACATCCTGTTCAACATATCTATTAATTCTATTATTTCCTGAAACTTTTCTATTTTCACTCTTACAATGCTAGCTTTCTTCCATTATTTGGTAATTCTTACTTATATGCTTACTTTGTCTTTGAGTTTTTCTGGTTAATTTTTCTATTCAATCTACACAACCAGCCTGAGCTTATGCAGGATCTATGCAACTGCTTGCTGCCTACTATTTAAATGGAAGAGAGTCACGATATGTTAGTGAATGGGATACTTTCATCTTTTATGATCATTGAAGTAGCACAGCAACTTTTATCTCTTTAACCCAAGGTGTCATATCTTCTGTTGTAATTGAAAGAAAACTCTCCTTCATCCCATTCCTGCTGCCTACCTCAAAATCTTTAGTAACTACTTCCATTAATTAGTGTGGTGGGAAGGAAGTGAGATTGGAGTAGTTCATGAAGATAATAAACATAATAATAAAGATTACTGAAGATATTAAGTAGGCAATTGTCCATGGTATTTTTAAGAGGTCGACTGAATGAGAAAAGAGTGATTTAAGTGTAGAACTAAAGATTATGGTGGATATTTTATTTCCTATCCAGTATCTCTTCTCACCTTCTCACAACGTTCAGGGCAGCTGTGGTGTAAAGATTTTAAGGATAACCTTGTATAATTTTTTTTTCCCTATAACTGAGGATAGAACCTGTGAATTGATGAAGCACTCCTCCCTTGATTGTGATTATGTTATGTGGAGTAGTCAACCTTGAAATAGAGATTATCTATATGAGCCCTTTAATAGCAAAGATAATCTCCAACTGGTAGCAGCAAAATAACTAAAAGAGATTCAAAATGTAATAAGGACTTGGTCTAATGCTAATTTTAGATAAAGGGAGCCTTGTGAAAAGGAATGTGTGTGGACCTATGGAGCCAAAAGGCGTTACTGGTAGAAAGACAGAAAGGAGTTGGGGACCAGAATTACAACTCAATGAAATGTATTCTACCAACATCCTGAATAAGCCTGAAAGCAATTCTCCATAGAACCATGAGAGATAACAAGCCCAGCCTGGCTGATACACTGAGGTGGCCTTGTGACACCCTAAGTAGCGAACTCAAAATTCTGATATATAGACCTATGATCTAATAAATAGATAATTGTTTCAAGCCACTAACTTTATGAAAATCTTTTATGCAGCATTTATGAAGATCTGTCTTGCTGCATTGTAAATTCAGATGGTAAAGAATCCGCCTGCGATGCGGGAGACCTGGGTTCAATTCCTGGGTCAAGAGGATGAAAGGATCCTCTGGAGAAGAGAATGACTACTTACTCCAGTATTCTTGCCTGGAGAATTCCATGGACAGAGGAGCCCAGGCCGGAGGGGTGGGTGGGGGGTATAGATCTTGGGATCTCAAAGTGTTGGGCACAACTGAATGACTAACACAAACTAATGTATCAGTAATAGTCCCAGCTAATAGTTCTTTCCTTCACAGAATCTTTCATTTAGAGGTGGTCATGGAAAGATATTCCGAATATTCTTGATGTGTAAATAAAGGTCTTTATCAGCACACTGAAGCTGTTTCTGCTCATTTTATATGGGCTTCATCACTTTCCTCTTGTCTTTTCATCCTTTTTTCTTTTTAACCATGCCATGCATGGTATGTAGCATCTTAGTTCCTCAACAAGCATTCAATTTTGGGTGGCCAATAGATGGAGGCATATAAGCACCTTTATAGGCTGACACTGGAAAAATTAGTATGATTGTATGTTAAGAGAATAGGGATGGAGAAGTTAATTTAAAAATAAATTTATGACAGAGTACAATAAGAATTAATTTTTTAAAAAAAAGTATCAGAGAAAGGAAGGTCCATAGCCATTCTATTGATATAAAGTGATATATCTCATTGTGGGTTTGATTTTCATTTTTCTGATGGCTAATTATATTAAACACTTTTTCATCATATATATGTTTTCTTTGGGGAGATGTCTATTCAGAAGCTTGGCTTACTTTTTATTTGATTTACCTTTTTTACTGACTTGCAAGAGTTATTTATATATTTTGAATACAATTCCTTATCAAATACACAAATGCATTATTTCACCCTGGTTCTGTGGACTGTGTGTTTACTTTCTTCATGGTAGTATTCTCAAGATAAGTATTTTTAATTTTGATGAATTCCAACTTATGCATTTTTAAAATTTTATCATTTCTGCTTTTGTTGTCATATCAAAGAAAACATCAAAGATTTGCTACTGCATTTTTTCCTGAGAATTTTTAAAGCTTCAAGATCCATATTTAAATTTATGATCAATTTTTAGTTAAATTTTGTGCAGTATAAGGAAAGAGTACAATATCATTGTTTTTCACGTGGATATAAGTTTGTTCTACATGGCATTTGTGTGTAATTTTGAGTTATTACTAAAGACCACATGAGAGTAAATCCCTAAGAGAAGTGTGAAATTCATATGTATTTAACATATTCCCCAGATGGGTTGTATGCACACTGAAACTGAATAATGATTAAGTGTTCATGAGACATGAAAGCAAATAAAATGGAAGTGAGGACGTTAGGGAGATGGGAAGATGGACATTTTAGGTGAAAACTAGTCGTTCAATTTCTATTGTAATGTGTTACCTTTTTATTCATCTATTGGTAATAGTGATGCCTAGCAACTTCATGACAAGATCTATTAGAAGTGACATTAAACAAGATTCAAGATGTTGCCAGAGGAAAGGTTGCCAACAGTTAAAACTTAGTCATTGAATTAAGATGTAATGGAAAACTTTTCATTTTTACATCAACATGGGCATTACATTCAGGCAGGCAAGTGATAGAAAAGGAAAGAAGATGAAGAAAGACAATCAGGTAACAAAACCTTTAGAAAATGTAGTTAGTGGATGACGTGGGCCAGTAATTAGTACTTCTTATACTTTCCTGAGGTTTGAAAGTATTGAATAATAATAATAATAACATTCAAAATAAGTTAGATGTTACATTTATTACTAGTAAAGATAGTATTGTAGAATCTGGCCTACTTCTGCAGGTAACTAGAAATGTGAAATAGATTCACCCGGTCTTTCTTTGTCCTCTCTGGCTGCAATAATAAAATATCACAAACTGGATTGTTTAAACAACAGACATTTATTTCTCACAATTCTGGAGGTTAAGAAGTCCAAGATCAAGGTGCTGGCAGATTCTGTGTCTGTGGAAGACTCACTTCCTGGCTTTTATATTGGCTTCTCTCTCTGTATGCTCATGACCTTTACTCTCTTCTTCTTCTTAAAAGGGCACTAATTCCATCATGAATGTTCTACACTCATTACCCAATTTAAACCTTTTCAAAGGATCTGCCTCCCAATACCATCACATCAAGGGCTAGGGCTTCAGTATATGAATTTTGGGGGGACATAACATATAGCTCATAACACAGTCCTGGCAGTAATGGAGCACTAAAGTTTTCCTGCATGGTGACTTCACTGTTAAGCTAATGGCACAGAGAGCTACAGATACTTAATTGTTCTTCCAAATTCACCTTTATGACGTGTGATGAAGAATACAAGATGAGGCAAAAAAGAATGCATCATTAGAGATTCTTCCCCATGCAAAAAGTAATCAGGAGTGAAAAGAGCCACACCACCTTATATTCCAGGGAGTTTAGATATCTTAAATAATTGGTGTTAATCATTCATCTTATGTGAATCAAGGTTATGGGAAACCTTTTGGGTAATAAACTAACAGCCTATTTTGGACAATTTCTCTAGGAATTTAAGATTATTTTCTTAATGCTAACTAAGCTTTTGGATATCCACCAAAGATGACTTGAGGACAGTATATTTTCCTCCAAATATTATTCAGAACACTGCCACATTTAAGTCAACTTCAGAAGTCACTTTCTACCTGTGGTAAGAGGACTATCAGAGAGCTCTCTAAAGATGTTTATTTCCTATTCCAATAAATTAGTGAATATATATTAGATTTTTTTTATTCCAGTAACAGAATACTACAAACACATAGGTTAAAACATAAATTTATTCTTTCATAGTGTTGGAGGCTAAACATCCAAAATGATGGTATAAGCACAGTCATGCTACCTTGGAAACTGGGTAGAATCCTGCCTTGTCTCTTCCTAGTTCTGGTTGGCATATCTTGATTGCAGCTTCATCACTCAAATATCTGCCTTTTTAAATTATTACGTATTCTCTCTATATGTCTGTGTCCAAATTTCCCTCTTCTTATAAGTCAGATTAGATTAGAGAAAACTCTAATGACCTCAACTTAATTATATCTACAAAGACCCTATGTCCAACTAAGGTCACATTAGAAGATACCAGGTGTTAAGACTTGAATATATCTTTTGAGGTAACAAAATTCAATCCATAACCCGTGTCAAAGGGGAATTAGGTTATAGATGGAATTAAGTTTGCTAATCAGGCATCCTTTAAACAGGGAGATAATCCTGGATTATTCAATTGGTTTCAATGTAATCAACTAGGGATTAAAAGAAGAATGAGGCAGAAAAGAGTCAGAGTTGTAGAAGGAGCTGTGATAACTGAAGCAGAGGACCTGGGAAACAGCCACATGGGAAAGACTCAGACATATTTTGCTGGCTTCCAAGAGGCAAGAAAGAAGCCAGAGCCAACAAATGATGGAGGCCTGTAAAACCTGGAAAAGGCAAGGGAACAGGTTACAACCTAGAGTCTCTGGAAGGAATTCTTCCCTTCTAATGTGTTCATTTTATCCAATTTCAGACTTCTAACCCATTGAACTTATAGATATTAAATTCAGGTTATTATCCTAAGCCAATGAACTTGTGGTAATTTGTTAGAACAGCAATAGGAAAATAATACATTTCCAGGAGAGCTTCAGAAAATTGTTTAACTACTTCCTTCCCCAAATGTGAAAGCTTCCCTGGTAACTCAGATGGTAAAGACCACCAGCAATGCAGGAGACCCTGGTCTGATTCCTGGGTGTGGAAGATTACTTGGTGAAGGGATAGTTTACCCACTCCAGTAATGGATTTCCCTGATGGCTCAGCAGGTAAAGAATCCTTCTGAAATGTGGAAAATCTGGGTTTGATCCAAGAGTTGGGAAGATCCCCTGGAGAAGGGAGATCTTCTAGCCTGGAGAATTCCATGGACTGTATACTTTGGAATGGGTGAATTTAATTCAGATGACCATTATATCTCCTACTGTGGGCAAGAATCCTTTAGAAGAGATTGAGTAGCCATCATAGTCAACAAAAGAGTCTAAAATTCAGTACTTGAATGCAATCTCAAAATGACAGAATGATCTTTATTGTTTCCAAGGCAAACCATTCAGTATCACAGCAATCTAAGTCTATACCCTGACCAGGAATGCTGAGGAAGCTGAAGTTGAAAGGTTCGATGAAAACCTGTAAGATCTTCTAGAACTAACATCCCCCCAAAAATGTCCTCTTAATTATAGGGAAGTAGAATGCAAAAGTAAGAAGTCAAGAGATACCTGGAGTAACAGGCAAATTAGGCCTTGGAGTACAAAATGAAGGTCAAAGGCTAACAGAGTTTTGCCAAGAGAATGCACTGGTCATGGCAAGTACCCTCTTCCAACAACACAAGAGAAGACTCTACATATGGACAACACCATATGGTCAATATCAAAATCAAATTCATTTTATTTTTTGCAGCCAAAGATGGAGAAACTCTACAGTCAGCAAAAACAGTACCAGCAGCTGACTGTGGCTCAGATCATGAACTCCTTATTGCTAAATTCAGAGTTAAATTGAGGAAAGTAGGAAAAACCACTAGACCACTCAGGTATGACCTAAATCAAATCCCTTATGATTATACAGTAGAAGATCAAATAGAAGGGATTAGATCTGATACAGTGTATGGGATGAGAACTATGAGAACTATGGAGAGAGGTTCATGACACCGTGTAGGAGTCAGGGATCAAGACCATATCCAAGAAAAAGAAATGCAAAAAGGCAAAATGGTTGTCTGGGGAGGCCTTAAAAATAGCTTAGAAAAGAAGAGAAGTGAAATTTAAAGGAGAAAAGGAAAGATATAAGCATCTGAATGCAGAGTCCCAAAGAATAGCAAGAAGAGATAAGAAAGCCTTCCTCAGTGATCAGTACAAAGAAATAGAGGGAAAGAACAGAATGGGAAAAACTAGAGATTTCTTCAAGAAAATTAGAGATACCAAGGGAATATTTCATGCAAAGATGATCACAATGAAGGACAGAAATGGTATGTACCTAATAGAAGCAGAAGTTATTAAAAAGAGGTGGCAAGAATACTCAGAAGAACTATACAAAAAAGATCTTCATGACGCAGATAACCATAATGATGTGATCATTTACCTAGAGCCAAACATCCTGGAGTGTGAGGTCAAGTGGGCATTAGGAAGCATCACTATGAACAAAGCCAGTGGAGGTGATGGAATTCCAGCTGAGCTATTTCAAATCCTAAGAGATGATGCTCTGAAAGTGCTTCACTCAATTTGCCAGCAAATCTGGGTAACTCAGAAGTGGCCACAGAATTGAAAAAGGTTAGTTTTCATTCCAATCCCAAAGAAAGGCAATGATGCCAAAGAATGTTGAAACTACAGAACAACTGCACTCATCTCACATGCTAGTAAAGTAATGCTCATAATTCTTCAAGCCAGGGTTCAACAGTACCTGAACCCTGAATTTCCAGATGTTCAAAACTGGATTTAGAAAAGGCAGAGGAACCAGAGATCAAATTGCCAACATCTACAGGATCATTGAAAAAGCAAGAGAGTTCCAGAAAACCATCCTCAGAAAACTAAGATTATGGCATCTGCTCCTGTACTTTCATGGCAAATAGATAGGGAAACAATGGAAACAGTGATGGACTTTATTTTGGGGGGTTCCAAAATCACTGCAGATGGTGACTGCAGCCATGAAATTAAAAGATGCTTGTTCCTTAGAAGAAAAGCTGTGACCAACCTAGACAGCATTTTAAACAGAAGAGACATTACTTTGCCAACAGTCTCTCTAGTCAAAGCTATAGTTTTCTCAGTAGTCATGTATGGATATGAAAGTAGAACTACAAAGAAAGTTGAGCACAGAAAAATTGATGGTTTTGAACTGTGGTGTTGCAGAAGACTCTTGAGAGTCTCTGGGACTGCAAGGAGATCCAATCAATCAATTGTAAAGGAAATCAGTCCTGAATATTCATTGGAAGGACTGATGTTGAAGCTGAAGCTCCAATACTTTGGCCACCTGGTGTGAAAAAGCGACCCATTGGAAAAGACCCTAATGCGCAAAACATTGAAGGTGGGAGTAGGGGCCATCAGAGGATGAGATGGTTGCCTGGGATCACTGATCCAATGGACACGAGTTTGAGTAGGCTCTGTGATTCAGTGATGGGCAGGGAAGATTCTCATGCTGCAGTCTATTTGGTTGCAGAGTCGGACACATTGAGAGCCTGAACTGAGCTCAGTAGCATCATAAATGTTATAAACTGTCCCTTGGAAAGGAATGAGATAAAACCTGGCAATCCTAAAGGAAATCAACCCTGAATATTCATTAGAAAAATTGATGCTGATGCTGAAGCTCCAGTACTTGACCACCTGATGCAAAGAGCTGATTGATTAGAATAGATCGTGGTGCTGGGAAAGAATGAGGGCTGGAGTAGAAAGGGGTGACAGAGGATGAGATGCTTTGATACCATCATGTACTCTGTGGACATGAGTTTGATCAAATTCCTGGAGACAGTGAAGAACAGGGAAGCCTGGAATGCTGCAGTCCTCGGGTTCACAAAGACAAGACTTAGCAACTGAACAACAACAAAGTCATAAGCTAAAGGCCAATACACAAAGAAACTAATAAAGTTACTAGAATCCTGCCGTTCAAAGAGTGTTCCACAGATCGTCTTTGTGACTATCACTTGGATGTTATAAGAAATGCAGAATTCAAGGCATCAGTTCAAGATCTGTTGATTAAGAATCTACATATCAACAGAATCCCCAGGTGATTCACAAATTCATTAGAATTTGACAGGCACTGGTCTAGTCCTTACGGCACAAAGCTAAGAGGAATTAAAGAGCCTCTTGATGAAAGTGAAAGAGGAGAGTGAAAAGCTGGCTTAAAACTCAACATTCAAGAAATGAAAAACATGGTATCCTTTCCCATCACTTCATGGCAAATAGATGGGGAAACAATGGAAACAATGACAGACTTTATTTTCTTGAGCTGCGAAGTCACTGCAGATGATAATGGAGCCAGGAAATTAAAAGATGCTAGCTCCTTAGAAGTAAAGCTATGACCAATCTAGACAGCACATTGAAAAGCAGAGACATTGCTTTACTGACAAAAGTCCATCTAGTCAAAGCTATGGTTTTTTAATAGTCATGTATGGTTGTGACAGTCGGACCATAAAGATGGCTGAATGCAGAAGAACTGATGCTTTTGAGCTGTGGTTTTGGAGAAGACTCTTGAGAGTTTCCTGGACTGCAAGGAGATAAACCAGTCAATTCTAGAGGAAAGCAGTCCTGAATATTCATTGTAAGAGCTGATGCTGATGCTGAAGCTCCAATACTTTGGCCACCTGATGCAAAGAACTGACTCATTGGAAAAGACCCTCGTGCTGGGAAAGATTGAAGGCAGGAGGAGAAGGGGATGACAAAAGATGAGATGGTTGGATGGCATCACCGACTCAATGGACATGAGTTTGATCAAGTTCCAGGAGTTGGTAATGGACAGGAAAGCCAGGCGTGCTGCATACTACGGGGTTGAAAAGAGTTGGACACAACTGAGCAACTGAACTGAACTGGTCTAGTGATTGGCATTCAAAATTAGAGGTCCTTTGTTTCTTTTTGACTGTAAGACACTTTGTAATGAGTCTTCATGAAAATTTCATTTCTTAGTACATCACCTCTTCAAGATATCTTTAATATTTATATACAAACTATTGGTGCCTGTTAATATGATCAACCTCAGTCAATTTCTGTTATATTGAATCTGAAGCTGGAAAATTACTTTCTATTGCTTTTTATTTTATTTAAAAAGCTAGATATGGAAAACTCTTTATATGAAACAATTTATTAAATCCTCTAAGTCATTTGACTTTTTAAAATAACTTTTATTCTCTAAAAAGTCAATTAAAATAATTCATCCTTTGTTTTATGTTGTAGCTAAATTTTGTCAACTTCTCAAATATCATAATGTTTATTTTTCTGATTATAAATTTACTCTCAAATATAATACTGTTTATTTTTCTGATTATAAATGTACTGTATGTTGACCCCAAAGAATTTGGAAGATGGAAAAATTTGTAAGGAAGGAAATAAAAATTATGCATTTCCCCAAGCATATTTCATTTTTTGTTGTTTTTCATTTACATGTAACATTTTAAACTAATATTTTAACTTGATATTCAGTTCAGTTCAGTTTAGTCACTCAATCGTGTCTCTTTGCCACCCCATGAACTGCAGCACACCAGGCCTCCCTGTCCATCACCATCTCCCAGAGTTAAAAACTGCTTATTTTCTATATCACAAGCACCAAGACAAGTGAAATGTGGAAGGTATTTATTATATAAAATATTAGTGAAACAGATAATGGCAGACATTAACATTCTCCATCTGTCTTTTATACTTAGAATGATACCTGTGAGTAATATTTCTCAGTTTGAACTAAGCCTAGTTTAAATTTTACTTCACAAAATTAAGTCATTATTATCTATACTTTTCTACAAAATTTATTCACACACAAGTCTTTTTCATATAATGATATGGGAAATCATGTCTTGGATGTATGTGTGTGTGTAAACACCATATGTTTACACATACACATTCACACAGACACAATCATATGTACTTTTGTAGGCAAAATAAAGACCAGTAATTATTGCTAAATGAATAAATTGCAAATTATTTTTGTCTTATTTTTTTAATCTTTGCCAAGCTGAACATAAATGACTATTATGTATAGAAATGAAAAGCTGAATAATCTTGTTTTAATTTCATTTTTATTTACATAGAAAGGAAAATCTCATACATAGATGTAAATATTATTCAAAAAGTGTTTTTCTTCCTTTTGCACATGTATAAATCTTTTATTATAGAAAATAACATAAAGAGAATTTCCTGTGTTTTTAAACCAGTATGCACATAATGAAAGTTTTCCCTGAAGTAAAAGTCAAATGTGTATGAAAAATAAAAATCAATTCAAACAGAAACATTAATTATATGTCTTTTAAAATGTTCATTATATAATAGGATATGACCATATTTGTACTAGTTGTATAAAGAACCCGCCTGCCAATGCAGGAGAAAGAAGAGATATAGGTTTGATCCTTGGGTCAGGAAGATCCCTTGGATAAGGTCATGGCAATCCACTTCAATGTTCATGCCTGGAAAATCCCATGGACAGAGGAACCTGGCCAGCTACAGTTCATTGGGTCACAAAGAGTCAGACATGACTGAAGCAACTTAGTACACTTGCACAAATGTATATTTATACATGGCGCCCCACTCCAGTGCTTTTGTGCTTTTGCCTGGAAAATCCCATGGACAGAGGAGCCTGGTGGCTGCAGTCCATGGGGTCACTAGGAGTCAGACACAACTGAGTGACTTCACTTTCACTTTTCAGTTTCATTGACTGGAGAAGGAAATGGCAACCCACTCCAGTGTACTTGCCTGGAGAATCCCAGGGTGCAGAGCCTGGTGGGCTGCAGTCCATGGGGTCGCACAGAGTCAAGAGATGACTGAAGCAACTCAGCATGCTTAAAACAGGAATAAGAGAATACATGGACTTTTGGTTTTTAAGTGGAATTTTATGTAAATCTTATTTGATTGAAATTAAAATAATATTTTACTGAAGAAATCTTCAAAGTATGTTTATATAATTTATTATTAACTTTTGGATTCAGTATTATTAGAATCCTACAAATTTCCTCCTCATATTTTCAAGATATACTTTTTCATATCTATCTTAAATATATCTATCAAATATCTATCTACCTAGCCATCTATTTCCATACACATATATATGGTATTTGTGAAGGTAGATCAGTTCAGTTTCTGTCTTGTCCAACTACTTGTGACCCCATGACTGCAGCATACCAGGCTTCCCTATCCATCATCAACCCACAGAGCTTATTCAAACTAATGTCCATCCAGTCGGTGATGCCATCAAACCAACTCATCCTCTGTGGTCCCCTTCTCCTCCTGCCTTCAATCTTCTCCAGTATCAGTCTTTTCCAGTGACTCAGTTCTTCATATCAGGTGGCCAAAGTATTGGAGCTTCAGCTTCAGTATCAGTCCTTGCAGTGAATATTCAGGACTGATTTCCTTTAGGACTGACTGGTTTAATCTCCTTGTAATCCAAGGGACTCTCAAGAGTCTTCTCCAACACCATAGTTCAAAAGCAGAAATTCTTCTGTGCTCAGCTTTCTTTATAGTCCAACTCTCACATCCATACATGACAACTGAAGAAACCATAGCTTTGACTAGGTGGACACTGTCAGCAAAGTAATGTCTCTGCTTTTTAATATACTATCTAAGCTGATCATAGCTTTTCCCCTAAGGAGCAAGCATATTTTAATTTCATGGCTGCAGTCACCATCTGAAGTGATTTTAGAGCCCAAGAAAACAGGCATGTCACTGTTTCCATTATTTCTCCATCTGTTTGCCATGGTGTGATGGAACCTGATGCCATGATTTAGTTTTTTGAATGCTGAGTTTTAAGCCAACTTTTTCACTCTTCTTTTTCATTTTCATCAGAGGCTCTTTAGTTCCTCTTCACTTTCTTCCATAAGGGTGGTGTCATCTGCATATCTGGGTTATTAATATTTTCCCCAGCAATCTTGATTCCAGCTTATGCTTCATCCAGCCTGACATTTTGCATGATGTACTCTGCATATAAGTTAAATAAGCTGGGAGACAATATACAGCCTTGATGTACTCATTTCCCAATTTGGAACCAGTCTGTTGTTCCATGTCCAGTTCTAACAGTCCATCAAATTCTCCAGACCAGAGTACTGGAGTGGATAGCTTTTCCCTTCTCCCTGGGATCTTTCCAACCTAGGGATTGAACCCAGGTCTACTGCACTGCAGGCAAATTCTTTACCAGCTGCACCACAATGGAAGCCCTTATGAAGGTAATTAAATGCTAAACCAGAAGTGGGAGATCAGGAGAGTCAGAGGTCCTAATTCACTAAACTGCTAAAGTCTGTTGTTGTTGAGATAGCTATGAGTGATAATCACTAAGTCCTGTTCAACTCTTTGTGATCCCATGGCTGCTGTCTGTCAGGTCCTGTTCATGGAATTGTCCAGGCAATAATGCTGGAGTGGGTAGCCATTCCCTTCTCCAGGGGATTTTCCTAATCCAGGGATCGAAACATGATCTCCTATATTTCAGGCAGATTCTTTACCACCTGAGCCACCAGAGAAGCCTAGAAGTATTTAAGGGATATAAGAGAGATTGTTGTATGTGTTGAGCAAGTCATGTCTCTTTCCAAATTTTAACTCTCTTATTTGAAGAGAAAATGAAATTAGAATACTCTCATTTCTACATCAGTCAATGGAGATATTACTACGCTACTTATAATGTATTGTGAGTAATACAGTTAAACAATGAAGAAAGTTGAGCGCCAAAGAATTGATGCTTTTGAAATGTGGTGTTGGAGAGGACTCTTGAGAGTCCCTTGGACTCCAAGGAGATCCAAACAGTCCATTCTAAAGGAGATTAGCCCTGGGTGTTCTTTGGAAAGAATGATGCTAAAGCTGAAACTCCAGTACTTTGGCCACCTCATGTGAAGAGTTGACTCATTGGAAAAGACTCTGATGCTGGGAGGGATTGTGGGCAGGAGGAGAAGGGGATGACAGAGAATGAGATGGCTGGATGGCATCACTGACTTGATGGACGTAAGTCTGAGTGAACTCCAGGAGTTGGTGATGGACAGGGAGCCCTGGCGTGCTGCGATTCATTGGGTCACAAAGAGTCGGACATGACTGAGCAAATGAACTGAACTGAATGAAGTACTCAGCAAAATGCTTAACAGATAGAAATTGTCCCAATTTTACCTAAGATCATTTCCAATTCCAAAAATTCAGTAGTCAACTTTGTCTTTTTTTTTTTTTTTTGGTCTGTGTTTTTAGTGGAAATAAAGTATATTTCTGCAAATTATTCATTTGTGCTCTCTCCCTTCCTCTTTCAGGTCACTTAACATACAACATTTAATCCAGCTGTTAACCGGTTTAACCTGAGGAGTTGTTGAAAACAAATCCTCTTTAGGAGGCTTTCTAAAGTCCACCAGTGATTTCAAAATAGCTTGAAAATCAATCAGATTAACTGAAACATTTTCTGTTCAGGCATCTATTAAAAAAACGGATGTCTATATAATGCTTCTTTGACATTGTGAACCTTTATCATCTCAGCCATGCAAAATGAGTACTGAAAATTAATACTTGATGGCAGGTTTTTCCCAAACTGTGCTTTTCCCTGGAAATTCACATTTCTAATTAGTGTTAAGTTAGTATTAGCAGTGACTTTTTCTTTGAAAAATTTTAGGTCATATTTTTAGGGTCTCTCCCTCTCTGTACATACATAAGCACAATATTTTTAGGAGAAAAAAAAACAGCTTCAAAGTAACAAAAATGTATGTCAGTCCTTTATCTTCAATAATTCTAGGAGTGAATAATAATTGGAAATTTAACATACAGGTAAAATTATGCCATGTTGGGCACATTTAGAAGACTTGAATCTTAGATCAATCTGATAGTAATTACTTATGAACTTTAACAAACCATCCAAAGTCTGTGGGCTGCAGTTTCTTCATCAAATAATCAATGATTTGGGTTTTATTACCTTCATAGTACTAAAATAAATTTCTGAAATTTGTGGCTATTTCTATAATGAATTAGGTGGACTTTTTATCAAGCAGGTATTATATTTATCTCATTCATGCTTATATTAACCAATAGCTGAGAATCCATAATTAAAAGTAGGCTCCCAATAAATGTTAATATATAAATTATGTAATTTTTCTTGCACTACTTTGATTCAGTTTTGAGTAGAAATTTTCTGAAATTAAGAGACACAAAATCTACAGGCATATATCATTTTTTTCATATTAGGAAATCATCATGAATCAAGGCATATCTCAGTTTATTTCACTTTGTTCTATTGCACTTTGCAAACATTGCAACTTTTGCAAATTAAATAAAGCAAGCCTGCATAAAGAAGCCTTTTTCCAACAATATTTGCTCATTTGTATCTCTGTGCCATATTTTGATAATTCCCATAATACTTCTAACTTTTCCATCACTATTTGTCAGTGATCTTTGATATTACTGTCTTGGCTTTTGGGACACATTAATAAGACAGCACACTTAATCAATAAATATTGTGTATTTTCTGACTTACCCCATCAGGCTGCCTTTCCACATTTTTCTTCATCTCTTTGAACCTACTTTATTCAATAAGACACAGAATATTAAAAATTAGGCAAATTAATAACCCTGTTATGGCCCCTAAGTATACAAGTCAAAAGAAGAGTTGCACATCTCTTACTTTAATTAAAATCTAGAAATTATTAAGCTTAATGAGGAAGGCATGTTGAAAGCAAAGATAGGCCAAAAGTAAGCCTTTTGTTCCAGCCAGTTTGCCAAGTTGTAAATGCAAAGAAAAAGTTCTTGATGGAAATTAAAACTGCTACTCCATTGAACACATGAATGGTTAAAAAAAAAAAAAAAGTGAGACAGTCTTATTCTTATCAAGAAAGTTTTGCTCGTCTAGATAAAACATCAAATCAGCTACAACATTCCTTAAGCCAAAGCCTAGTCCAGAGGAAGGCCCTCATGCTTGTTCTCAGTCACTTCAGTCTTGTCTGACTCTTTGTGACCTTATGGACTGTAATGCATGAGACTCTTCTGTCCATTGGATTCTCCAAGCAAGAAAATGAATGGGTTGCCANAAATCAGCTACAACATTCCTTAAGCCAAAGCCTAGTCCAGAGGAAGGCCCTCATGCTTGTTCTCAGTCACTTCAGTCTTGTCTGACTCTTTGTGACCTTATGGACTGTAATGCATGAGACTCTTCTGTCCATTGGATTCTCCAAGCAAGAAAATGAATGGGTTGCCATGCCCTCTTCTAGGGGATCTTCCTGACTGAGAGATCAAACCCACGTCTCTTGTGTCTTCTGCACTGCCAGGCAGATTCTTTACCACTGAGCCACCTGAGAAGCCCAGAGGAAGGCCCTCAGTTCAGTTCAGTCGCTCAGTCATGTCCAACTATTTGTGACCCCATGAATCACAGCATGCCAGGCCTCCATGTCCATCACCAACTCCCGGAGTTCACTCAGATTCATGCCCATCCAGTTGGTGATGCCATCCAGCCATATCATCCTCTGTCGTCCCCTTCACCTCCTGTCCCCAATCCCTCCCAGCATCAGAGTCTTTTCCAATGAGTCAACTCATTGCATAAGGTGGCCAAAGTACTGGAGTTTCAGCTTCACATCAGTCTTTCCAATGAACACTCAGGGCTGATCTCCTTTAGGATGGACTGGTTGNAAAAAAAAAAAAAAAAAGCTTACGAAAGAAAGAATCAATTGATGCAGGACAATTCACTGTTGTCTTGCCACAGCCACCTAAACCTTCAGCAACCACCACCTTGATCAATCAGTGGCCATCAACTTCTAGGTAAAACTCTCCATCAGAAAAAAATATTAGGATTTACTGAAAGGTTAGATAATCATTAGCATTTTTTAACAATGAGGTAGTTTTAAATTGAGGTGTGTACATTATTTTTATGTACATAGAATAAATGTACAAAATAAATTTCCTTGCTCCTTGGACAGCAAGGAGATCAAACCAGTCGGTCCTAAAGGAAATCAACCCTTAATATTCATCAGAAGGACTGGTGCTAAAGCTGAAGCTGCAATATTTTGGCCACCTGATGCGGAGAGCTGACTCATTGTAAAGACCCTGATTCTGGGAAAGATTGAGAGCAAGAGGAGAAGAGGGTGACAGAAGATGACATGGTTGGATGGCATCGTGGACTCAATGGACATGAATTTGAGCAAACTTTGGGAAATGGGGAAGGACAGAGAAGCCTGCCATGCTGCAGTTCATGTAGTCACAAAGAGTTGGACACAACTGTGTGGCTGAACAACAAATTTTAAAATTAAGGTATATATATTTTTTAACAGATATAGTGCTAAGTAAGTAAGTAAAGTCACTCAGTCGTGTCTGACTCTTTGTGTTCCCGTGGACTGCAGCCCACCAGGCTCCTCAGTCCATGGGATTCTCCAGGCAAGAATACTGGAGTGGGTTGCCATTTCCTTCTCCAGGGGATCTTCCCGACCCAGGGATGGAACCCGGGTCTCCTGCATTGGAGGCAGACTCTTTAACCTCTGAGCCACCAGGGAAGCCAACAGATGTAACGCTATTGTGCACTTAATAGACTTCAATATACTGTAAACATAACTTTTATATGCATTAGAAAACCAAACATTTACATGAATGGCTTTATTGTGATATTTTGTTTATTGTGGAAGCCTGGAAAAAACTTGCAATTTCTCTGAGGCATGCCTGTATTCACATGTAACCAAAGTCTATTGTAAGGTATTTTTCAAAATTAGATTTCAGAAATTTAACACAGTTAACATTTCAAGATCTTATTTTCTTCATAGAGTGATAGGTGCTCTTATGTCAGCCAAGGCAGAACTGAGTTACCAGAACAAAGTGAGCCCTTGATATCTCTATAGTATCTATAAATATCCACTCCAAATAACTTGTTTTATACTTATAAAAGACTCTCAATAAATATCAATTCCGTTAAAGCAAAAAAATAAAAGTTTAATCTCAAGCATCAACTACCACAGATATTCCATATGTCATTTTCTGAAGGCATCAGGTATTGTATAGTTTGCAAAATTCCTAAGGGGGCCAATTTTGCTAAACAATTTGAAGCTAATGGGATCTCTTGTCACCAGTGACTGTGTAGGGATAGTACAGATGGCTTCATTTCAAAAGACACTACACTGCTCTGAATCAGTCCTTATAATAGAAAATTGAGAACATACTTGATATGGTTTCAAAATAGGAATTTTAGGGAAAACTATCACCTGGTCCATTCCAACATAAAAGAATGTTCATTATATAAATGCCAGCTCTCAAAAAAAGTCCCAGTCTTAATTTGTTTTTGTTCCATTGCTAATCTGTGTCCAACTCTTTGCAAACCCATGGACTGCAGCACAGTACTAAATGATATGATTTCTAACATATAAATTATATCTTATATTTATGTGTAACACATGGTATATATTATATATACTTAAAGTTAAACTTGCTTTATGATACTAGCCTTAAAATAATCTTTGTTATTTCCTTCAAGAGAACAAAAAATGAATTGAGTCTGAAAGTTGAATTGTCTGATCAAGATTTAAGTACTGCTGTTAAATTACATTGTCAGCCTTGTAATAAATTCTGATTAAGAATTTACACCTTTGTGAACAGATTAGCAGACCTAATTGATTTTGATCTGTTAACTTGAATTTGCAGTTTTAAAAAGGTGTAACCTCACCCAGATTTATGGGTTGATGTTCTCGTGTTTGAATTAGTGAATTCTGTATTTGATCTCATATTAAGAAGAATTTTGGTTAAGTACATATATTTCTGAATGGAAATTTGCCTTAACTCCTTGGCATTGAATATATTTTCATTATTGTTCCCATTTATTAATCTCCAAACATTTGAAACAATAATTTTACATCTCATTTATTATCTGTCAACCATCAGTTTCTATTTTCATGTAATTTGTCCTGTGTTTTTGTCTTCACTTCATCCCCCTGGACTTTGCCTGCAGTGATAGACATATGGCCAAAATGTTTTAATTCAGTTGTTAGCACACCATATTGCACATAACAATCATTTATCATAGAAGCTGTTAAATACTGTGGGAGAAGCCCAGACAATAATTATAAATTATCTCACAATTATATTTTAAGGTTTGAAAAATCAGTGTTTATAGATATTCATTACATGGCAATGAGTTATTGTTCAGAACGAATATACATGCAGAGTGTAAGGACTGTTTCCTGGTTCTTATTTCATCCACTTTATTAAATTTTGGCATCAAGTACAACAAAAATATTTTGGCAGTTGACAAATGATACAATGATTCTATATTATACAGTACTTAAGTAGGCTTAGAATATTTTATTTCAACAAATAAACTTATTTTTTTATTTAAATAAACAATGGTAAAACTTATTAGGGCAGGTAATTAGCCTAAAGTACAACCGTAGCAATATTTATTAAATATTTTCTGGGTTTTTTTAACTTTTAATTGAAGGATAGTTGCTTTATAGAATTTTGTTGTTTTCTGTCAAACATCAACATGAATGAGTCATAGATATACATATGTCCCCTCCTTCTTTAACCTCCTTCCTATCTCCCTCCCCATCCCATCCCTCTAGTTTGATACAGAGCCCCTGTTTGAGTTCCCTGAGTCATACAGCAAATTCCCTTTGGGTATCAGTTTTACAAATGGTAATGTAAGTTAACTGACATCATGGAGATTTTTATTCAGTCATTTTCTTTATTATTGCCAGTAGCTTCACTTTCCCCTAAAACGTGATCTCAGGAAATCTAAGTTCAGTTCAGTTGCTCAGGGTGTCTGATTCTTTGTGATCACATGGACTGCAGCATGCCAGGCTACCCTGTCCATCAACAACTCTTGGAGTCTACTCAAACTCATTTCCATCACGTTGGTGATGCCCTCTAACCATCTCATCCGCTGATGTCCCCTTGTCCTCCCACCTTCAATCTTTCCCAGCATCAGGGTCTTTTCCAATGAATTGGTTGTTCACATCTGGTACCAAAGTATTGGAATTTCATCTTCAGTATCAGAACTTCCAATGACTATTCGACTCTCAAGAGTCTTCTCCAATGCCACACTTCAAAAGCATCGATTTTTCAGTGCTCAACTTTATAGTCCAACTCTCACATCCATACATGAATACTGGAAGAATGATAGCTTTGACTAAATGGACTTTCGTTGGTAAAGTAATGCCTCTGCTTTTTAATATGCTGTCTATGTTGGTCATAGCTTTTCTTCCAAGGAACAAGGAGTAAGCCTCTTTTAATTTCATGGCTGCAGTCACCATCTGCAGTGATTTTGGCACCCAAAAAAATAAAGTCTCTCACCATTTCCATTGTTCCCCTATCTATTTTCCATGAAGTGACAGGACTGGATGCCATGATCTTAGTTTTCTGAATGTTGAATTTTAAGCCAACTTTTTCACTCTCCTCTTTCACTTTCATCAAGAGGCTCTTTAGTTCCTCTTTACTTTCTGCCATAAGGGTAGTGTCATCTGCATATTTGAGGTTATTAATATTTCTCCCAGCAATCTTGATTCCAGCTTTTGCTTCTCCAACCCAGCATTTTGCATGATATACTCTGCATATAAGTGAAATAAGCAGCATGACATTATACAACCTTGACATATTCCTTTTGTGATTTGGAACCAGTCTGTTATTCCTTGTCCAGCTCTAACTTTTGTTACTTGACCTACATACAAATTTCTCAGGAGGTAGGTCAGGTGGTCTGATATTCCCACCTCTTTAAAAATTGCCCACTGTTGTGATTCACACAGTCAAAGGCTTTGGCATAGTCAAGAAAGCAAAACAAGATGTTTTTCTGGAACTATCTTGTTTTTTTGATGATCCAGTGGATGTTGGCAATTTGATCTCTGGTTCTTCTGTCTTTTCTAAATCCAGCTTGAACATCTGGAAGTTCACAGTTCATGTACTGTTGAAGCTTGATTTGGAGAATTTTGAGCATTACTTTGCTAGTGTGTGAGATGAGTGTAATTGAGTGGTAGTTTGAACATTCTTTGGTGGCCACGGGACTGGAAAAAAGTCAAGTTTCATTCCAATCCCAAAGAAAGGGAATCTAAACTCTACACAATGCTTCCTGGTCTTCCAATTTTCCTTCCTCCACCTCTTCTCCAAAATATGCATCACTTCTCCAGGTCCTTTAGCTTTGACTGCCTGTCATTTCTTCTTTAGTATTCCTTTTATCTGCTTATTTTCCTCTACAGCCATTTTACTATCTGATTCATTCTACTACCACTCCTTTAAACATAGGCTCAAACCACTGTTCCTTTTTTCCTTCCTATATGTATGGAACAGAGGAGTTGGTTGTGGTATTTACCTTCTGCCCAACATGTGTACTGGCAGTTAAAGCTTATCAATAAGATAATGGCATTTTAATACAATTTTAAAAAATTTAGTGCATATAAGTTTTTAAGAAAAACATCAAACTATACATAAAGGTAAGAATGGTATTTTTCTTTTTGTCTCAGGCTTCAACATAGCTCATGGAAACACTATTATATATCCTACCTACCAAAATCATATAACTTTATTTTTGAATAAGCTGATTCACACTATTCTTATTTTCTATAGAGTGTTTATCTTTTCCAGAAACTGGATATAATATTTGAAAGAGTAGAAACTTTGGAATCAAACTAACTGGTTTTCACAACACTGTTCTGCTGTATATTAGATATTTACTTTGGTGAATTTACATTTATACCTGGATCTTAGTTAACTCATCTGTAAAATGGTAATATGAATAAGAGTTAATAAATTTTAATTAGATAAGTTATTGCAAACTGTGGTTACATGTTTTCAAAAATACATCCTTTCTATTTCAAGTTTAAGTTGACTATGGCTTCCCTGGTGGCTCAGAGGTTAAAGCATCTGCCTCCCATGTGGGAGATCCAGGTTCAATCCCTGGCTCAGGAACATCCCCTGGAGAAGGAAATGGTAACCCACTCCAGTATTCTTGCCTGGAGAATCCCATGGATGGAGAATCCTGGTATGCTACATTTCCATGGGGTCGCAGAGAGTCGGACAAGACTGAGTGACTTCACTCACTCACTCACTCATGCTTTTAAAAGGTGCTTAAAGGTGGTGCACGTTTCACTTTCATGCATTGGAGAAGGAAATGGCAATCCACTCCAGTGTTCTTGCCTGGAGAATCCCAGGGACGGCGGAGCCTAGTGGGCTGTCATCTATGGGGTCGCGCAGAGTGGGACATGACTGAAGCGACTTAGCAGCAGCAGCAGCAAAGGTGGCACAGAGTTTAAAGTGTCTGCCTGCAATGTGGGAGACCTGGGTTTGATCCCTGGGTCGGGAAGATCCCCTGGAGAAGGAAATGGCAACCCACTCCAGTATTCTTGCCTGGAGAATCCCATGGAGGGAGGAGCTTGGTGGGCTACAGTCCACGGGTTGCAAAGAGTCGGACATGACTGAGCGGACTTCACTTTTCACTTTTAAACATGTTATGCTTCTTTCTTTAAAAAAATTTTTTTTAATTATCATTATAGCTATCTTTATTTTTTAATTTTAATTATAGCAATTTAATTTTATTTTAGTTGGAGGCTAATTACTTTACAATATTGTAGTGGTTTTTGCCATACATTGATACGAATCAGCCATGGGTTTACATGTGTTCCCCATCCTGAACCCCCCTCCCTCCCCATCCTATCCCTCTGGGTCATTCCAGTGCACCAGCCCTGAGCACCCTGTCTCATGCATCAAACCTGGACTGGTGATCTGTTTCACATTTATTTTTATTTTTTAATTATCATTGCTTTACAGAATTGTTTTGGTTTCTGCCAAACATCAACATGAAACAGCCACAGGCTTATATATGCTGCATCAGAGTGCTCCTCCTCTTTTTTCCCATGTCCCATTTCTTATACAATTTACTACTCATGCTTCAGAACTCAGTTGCTGCTGCTGCTGCTGCTGCTGCTAAGATGCTTCAGTCGTGTCCGATTCTATGTGACCCCATAGACGGCAGCCAACCAGGCTCCCCCATCCCTGGGATTCTCCAGGCAAGAATACTGGAGTGGGTTGCTATTTCCTTTTCCAACGCATGAAAGTGAAAAGTGAAAGTGAAGTCGCTCAGTCGTGTCTGACTCTTCGTGACATCACTGACTGCAGCCTCCAGGCTCCTCTGTCCATTGGATTTTCCAGGCAAGAGTACTGGAGTGGGTTGCCATTGCCTTCTCTGCAGTACTTTCTAGAGAGATTGCTATCTAAACCCTAAACTAGATTATCCATTATTAGTACTCAAATCAACATATGGTTTGTCTCATTTGTTAAAGTTGAAATGATTGATTTATGCAATTATTAGTTTAATATCTGCCCCTTTTAGTGAATTGCAAGTAAGAGTTCAGTTTCTTTTTTCCTCACTATTTTATAACCAACGTATAACTTCAGTTCAGTTCAGTTCAGTCGCTCAGTCGTGTCCAACTCTTTGCGACCCCATGAATCGCAGCATGCCAGGCCTCCCTGTCCATCACCGACTCCCAGAGTTCACTCATAGTATCCAGTAAATAGTAACAAACAGAGAAAAAAAATAAAACATTTTTTATCAGTAATGTTTGAGTGATGATATCAACCTTGTATTAGTTGAGTTTCTTCCCCTCAACATTCTAATAAAGAGATCTTGGAAAACATACAAAAAGCATTCCAATCAAATAATTTATTATAAGGTTTTATAGTATACAAAGCAGGTTGAGATTAACACCAGGAATCAGGATATTTTATAATCATAGAGCTTATCCTATTAAGTTAATCTGTCACTGATAAATTCTCATAGGAATCTCTTGGCATACTTAAAACACATATTATACAATTCAACATGTATGCCTCCCTCTAATGTACCTTGAAACACTAAAAGGCAACATTCTTAAAAAGAGACAACATTTTATTTAAATGCTAATAATGCAACAGCAAGCCATTAAATCTGTTTGTATATTCTCTGAAATATTACAGCTACACAGACATAAAAATATGACTATTAGGATAGAAATTATTATTATTATTTAGCTAAAGACCACCTTTTAGCTGTGTGATGTTAGGGGACTTAAGAATCCTTACCTGTATAATTTTACAGTACACCGATATTTATAAAAACATGATTAGTGACATTTTAAAACTGCAAGACAATATAAATATTTTTGCTTATGTAATTATGACATAAAAGGTGATTTTTTTTTAATTATAAAGGCTTATTTGGAGTTTACAAAAAAATTACTATAGCAAAGAATGTATTAAAACTGAATTCACTAATCTAATAAGTTAGACTTTTTTAACATTTGTCTTTCAGGAAATTATTCTCCTTTCTTTTTAGAACATCAGTTGGTCCTTTGGTAAGTCAGTGGGCATGGTTTTCTGTCCCCATAGATTACACATGCTACAGAAAGTCCATCAAAATTCAGCTCAGGTGTCTGCAATCCAGTATAAGGTTCTCATCTGTAGTCATGATGTCATGCTTCAAAGGACAGCATGATAAGAATATACTTACTCCATGACAGCTAACAGCACTGCTTAGAAAATCTTAGTTCTAGAAAAACATAAAAATTTTAACTCAAAGATGTGATCACGTTAAGCCTCTTCCTACCCAGCTGAAACACAAAAAAGCAGAGTCTGAGGTTACTCAGCTGTGAAATAACAATGCTATTGCAAGGCCATCACCAAACGATCTTCTTGTTTTCCCATGAAATGCATTTTGCCAAATCTATTGGATCTGATAACAAAGCAAAGAGGTGTTATATTGGACAGAGTGTTCACATATGAAACTGCTAACAGTTGGGATTGTTCATGATGGAGACAACAATAATTAACTATATTTTGTGAGCCTAAGTTTAATACAGTCATCAGAAAAAGTATTAAAACAAGGTACACAGCTGCTAAAATTAACTTTAAAAGTATTAGTGAATATGCAAATAGTTTTGATTCATAAACAAATATATTTTATATAGATCAGACAATATTCTAGTTACTGCATAAATTTTTTCAAAAGTTTTCAATGGATGCACTTAATTTAGTGTATATAAGTTTTACTCTTCACATAAATGATTTCCTGAAGTAATCTTTCCATAAATCCAAAATGTAACAATTTTAAAGAAACACTGCAATGTATATGTTTATATTTTCAGTAATTTTGGTCACTATATTTATTCTTTTTAAAAAAATCAATGTATTTTTATTGGAAACTAATTATTTAACAATATTGTGGTGGTTTTTGCCATTCTTTGACATGAATAGTCAATCGGTGTACATGTATTCCCCATCCTGAAACCCCTCCCACCTCCCACTGCATCCCATCCTTCTGGGTTTTCCCAATGCACCGGCTTTGAATGCCCTGTTTCATGCATCAAACTTGGACTGGTTATCTACTTCACATATGGTAATATACATGTTTCAATGTTATTCTCTCAAATCATCCCACTCTCACCTTCTCCAACAAAGTCCAAAAGTCTGTTCTTTATATCTGTTTCTCTTTTGCTATCTCACATATAGGGTCATCGGTGCCATCTTTCTACATTTCATATATATGTGATAATATACTCTATTGGTGTTTTTTCTTTCTGACATGTCACTCTGCATAAAAGGCTCCAGTTTCATCCACCTCATTAGAAGTGATTCAAATGTGTTCTTTTTAACAGCTGAGTAATATTCCACTGTGTATATGTACCACAGCTTTCTTACCGATTTGTCTGCCAATGGGTTGCTTGCATGTCCTAGCTATTGTAAACAGTGCTGTAATGAACATTGGGGTACACATGTCTCTTTCAGTTCTGGTTTCCTCAGTGTGTATTCACAGCAGTGGTATTGCTGGGTCATATGACAGTTCTATTTCCAGTTTTTTTAGGAATCTCCACACTGTTCTCCATAGTGGCTGTACTATTTTGAATTCCCACCAATAGTGTAAGAAGATTACCTAATCCCAACACCCTCTCGAGCATTTGTTGTTTGTAGACTTTTTGATAGCAGCCATTCAGAACGGCATGAGATGATACCTCATTGTGGTTTTGATCTGCATTTCTCTGATAATGAGTAATGTTGAGAATTTTTTCATGTGTTTGTTAGCCATCTGTATGTCTTCTCTGGAGAAATGGCTGTTTAGTTCTTTGGCCCATTTTTTAATTGGGCCTTTTATTTTTCTCATTATGAGCTGCATGAACTGTTTGTATATTTTTGAGATTGATTCTTTATCCGTTGCTTAATTTGTTATTATTTTCTCCCATTTTGAAATCTGTCTTTTCACTTTTTTTTATAGTTTCTGTCATTGTGCAAAAGCTTTCCAGTTTAATTAAGTTCCATTTGTTTATTTTTGCTTTTATTTCCATTACTCTGGGAGGTGGGTCATAGAGGATCTTGCTGTGATTTATGTCAGAGAATATTTTGCCTATGTTTTCCTCTAGGAGTTTTACAGTTTCTGGTCTTACATTTCGATCTTTAATCCATTTTAAGTTTATTGTTGTGTATGGTGTTAGAAAGTGTTCTAGTTTCATTCTTTTACAAGTGGTTGACCAGTTTTCCCAGCACCACTTGTTAAAGAGATTTTCTTTTCTCCATTGTTTATTTTTGCCTCCTTTGTCAAAGATAATGTGTCCATAGGCGCATGAATTTATCTCTGAGCTTTCTATTTTGTTCCATTTGTCTATATTTCTGACTTGTGCCAGGACGATATTATTTTGATTACTGTAGCTTTGTAGTATATCCTGAAGTCAGGCAAGTTGATTCCTCCAGTTTCATTCTTCTTTCTCAAGATTGCTTTGACTATTGGAGGCTTTTTATATTTCCATACAAATTGTAAAATTATTTGTTCTAGTTCTGTGAAAAATACCTTTGGTAGCTTGATAGGGATCTATAGATTACTTTGGATAGTATACTCCTTTTCACTATATTGATTCTTCCAATCCATGAGCATGGTATATTTATCCATCTATTTGTGTCATTTCTTATCTCCTTCAGCAGGGTTTTATAGGTTTCTATCCTCAAAAACACGACCAGGAGCTGACTGTGGCTCAGATCATTAACTCCTTATTACCAAATTCAGACTCAAATTGAAGAAAGTAGGGAAAACTGCTAGATCATTCAGGTATGACCTAAATCAAATCCCTTATGATTATACAGTGGAAGTGAGAAATAGATTTAGGGCTTAGATCTGATAGATAGAGTGCCTGATGAACTATGGAATGACGTTTGTGACATTGTACAGGAGACAGGGATCAAGACCATCCCCATGGAAAAGAAATGCAAAAAAGCCAAATGGCTGTCTGGGGAAGCCTTACAAATAGCTGTGAAAAGAAGAGAGGTGAAAAGGAAAGATATAAGTATCTGAATGCAGAGTTCCAAAGAATGGCAAGAAGAGATAAGAAAGCCTTCTTCAATGATCAATGCAAAGAAACAGAGGAAAAGAACAGAATGGGAAAGACCAGAGATCTCTTCCAGAAAATTAGAGATACCAAGGGAACATTTCATGCAAAGATGGGCTCGATAAAGGACAGCAATTTTATGGACCTAACAGAAGCAGAAGATATAAAGAAGAGATGGCAAGAATACACAGAAGAACTGTGCAAAAAAGATCTTCACGACCCAGATAATCATGATGATGCGATCATTAATCTAGAGCCAGACATTTTGGAATGTGAAGTCAAGTGGTCCTTAGAAAGCATCACTACAGACAAAGCTAATGGAGGTGATAGAATTCCAGTGGAGCTATTTCAAATCCTGAAAGATGATGCTGTGAAAGNGAGAAGACTCTTGAGAGTCCCTTGGACTGCAAGGAGCTCCAACCTGTCCATTCTGAAGGAGATCGGCCCTGGGATTTCTTTGGAAGGATTGATACTAAAGCTGAAGCTCCAGTACTTTGGTCACCTCATGCAAAGAGTTGACTCATTAGAAAAGACTCTGATGCTGGGAAGGATAGAGGGCAGGAGGAGAAGGGGACGACAGAGGATGAGATAGCTGGATGGCATCATGGACTCAATGAACATGAGTCCAGGTGAACTCTGGGAGTTGTGATGGACAGGGAGGCCTGGCATGCTGTGATTCATGGGGTTGCAAAGAGTTGGACCCGACTGAGCAACTGAACTGAACTGATATAGGTTATTTATTTCTTTAGATAGAGATATTCCTAATATTTTATTCTTTCATCACAATGGTGAAAGGTATTGTTCCCTTAATTTTTCTTTCTGTTTTCTCATTGTTAGTGTATAAGTATGCAACGGATTTCTGTGTAATAATTTTATATCCTTCAACTCTATTGCATTCATTGATTGGTTCTAGTAATTTTCTGGTGGTGTCTTTATGGTTTTCTATGAAGAGGATAATGTTATCTGAAAACAGTGAGAGTTTTGTTTCTTCTTTTCCAATCTGGATTCCTTTTAGTTATTTTTCTTTTCTGATTTCTGAGGCTAAAACTTCTAAAACTATTTTTAACAGTAGTGTTGAGGGTGGGCACCCTTGTCTTCTTCCTGACTTTGGGGGAAATGCTTTCAATTTTTCACCACTAAAGATAATATTTGCTGTGGGTTTATCATATATGGTTTTTATTATGTTGAGGTATATTCCTTCTATGCCTACTTTCTGGAAGGTTTTTTTTTTTTTTATCATAAATGGGTGTTGAATTTTCTTAAAGACTTTCTCTGCATCTACTGAGATAATCACATGGCTTTTATATTTCAATTTGTTAATGTAGTGTATCATATTGATTTATTTGTGAATATTGAAGAATTCTTGCATCCCTGGGATAAAGCCCACTTGGTCATTATGTATGATCTTTTTAGTATGTTGTTTGATTATGTTTGGTAGAATTTTGTTGAGGATTTTTGTATTTATGTTCATCAGTAATACTGGCCTGTAGTTTTCTTTTTTTGTGGCATCTTTGTCTGACTTTGGTATTGAGGTGATGGTTGCTTCATAGAATGAGTTTGGGAGTTTATCTTTCTCTGCAATTTTCTGGAAGACTTTGAGAAGGATAGGTTTTAGCTCGTCTCTAAATTTTTTGGTAGAATTCACCCATGAAGCCATCTAACTCTGCTTTTGTTTGTTGGAAGACTTTTGATTGCAGTTTCTATGTCTGTACTTGTGATGGGTCTATTAAGATTTTCTATTTCTTCCTGATTCAGTTTTAGAAGGTTATACTTTTCTATGAATTTGTCCATTTTNGTGTTGAATTTTCTTAAAGACTTTCTCTGCATCTACTGAGATAATCACATGGCTTTTATATTTCAATTTGTTAATGTAGTGTATCATATTGATTTATTTGTGAATATTGAAGAATTCTTGCATCCCTGGGATAAAGCCCACTTGGTCATTATGTATGATCTTTTTAGTATGTTGTTTGATTATGTTTGGTAGAATTTTGTTGAGGATTTTTGTATTTATGTTCATCAGTAATACTGGCCTGTAGTTTTCTTTTTTTGTGGCATCTTTGTCTGACTTTGGTATTGAGGTGATGGTTGCTTCATAGAATGAGTTTGGGAGTTTATCTTTCTCTGCAATTTTCTGGAAGACTTTGAGAAGGATAGGTTTTAGCTCGTCTCTAAATTTTTTGGTAGAATTCACCCATGAAGCCATCTAACTCTGCTTTTGTTTGTTGGAAGACTTTTGATTGCAGTTTCTATGTCTGTACTTGTGATGGGTCTATTAAGATTTTCTATTTCTTCCTGATTCAGTTTTAGAAGGTTATACTTTTCTATGAATTTGTCCATTTTTTCCAAGTTGTTCATTTTATTGGCATATAGTTGCTGATAGTAGTCTCTTATGATCCTTTGTATTTCTGTGTTGTGATTTCTCCATTTTCACTTCTAATTTTCTTGATACGATTTTTGTCCCTTTTTATCTTGATGAGTCTGGCTCGTAGTTTGTCTATTTTATTTATCTTCTTAAAGAACCATGTTTTAGTTTTGTTGATTTTTGCTAGTCTCCTTTGTTTCTTTTTCATTTATTTCTGCCTTAATTTTAATGATTTCTTTCCTTTTAACCCTTGGGTTCTTCATTTCTTCTCTTTATAGTTTATTTAGGTGTGAAGCTAAGCTATTTATTTTATTTTTCTCTTATTTATTGAGGTAAGCCTGTATTGCTATGAACCTTCCCCTAAGCACTGTTTTTTACTGAACCACATAGGTTTTGGGTTGCTGTGTTTCAATTTCATTTGTTTCTACGTAGTTTTGATTTCCTTTTCATTTCTTCCATGATTTGTTGGTTATTCAGAAGCATGTTATTCAGGCTCCATATGTTTGCATCTTTAATAGATTTTTCCCTGTAAATGACATCTATTTACCACATTGTGATCAGAAAAGATGCTTGAAATGATTTCATTTTTTTTTTTTTAATTTACTAAGGCCATATTTATGGTCCAGGATGTCATCTATTCTGAAGAATGTTCCGTGTGCCTTTGAGAGAAAGACAAAATGCATTGTTATGGGGTGAAATGTCCTATATATATCAATGAGGTCTAACCGATCCATTAGATCATTTAAAGTTTGTGTTTCCTTGCTAATTTTCTGTTTGGTTGAATTCATTCATCCAGGTCTGAGTGAGGTATTAAAATCTCCCAATATTATTATATTACTGTTAATTTCCCCTTTCATACTTGTTAGCATTTGCCTTATTTATTGAGGTGATCCTATGTTGGGTGCATATATATTTAAAATTGTTATATCTTCTTTTTGGATTGATCCTTTGATCATTATATAATGTCCTTCTTTGTCTCTTTTCATGGCCTTTATTTCAAAGTCTATTTAATCTGCTATAAGTATTGCTACTCCTGTTCTCTTTTGGTCTCCATTTGAGTGAAATATATTTTTCCAGCCCTTCACTTTCAGTCTGTATGTGTCCCTTGTTTTGAGGTGGGTATCTTGTAGACAGCATATATAGGGGTCTTGTTTTTGTATCCATTCATCCAGTCTTTGTCTTTTGGTCGGGGACATTTAATCCATTTACATTTAAGGCAATTATTCAAAAGTATGGTCCCGTTGGCATTTACTTTGTTGTTTTGGGTTCGAGTTTATAAACCTTTTCTGTGTTTCCTGTCTAGAGAAGGTCCTTTAGCATTTGTTGAAGAGCTGGTTTGATGGTATTGAATTCTCTTGGCTTTTGCTTTTCTATAAATCTTTTGATTTTGCCTTCATATTTGAATGAGATCCTTGCTGGGTACAGTAATCTGGGTTGTAGGTTTCTCTCTTTCATCATTTTAAGTATGTCCTGCCATTCCCTTCTGGCTTGAAGAGTTTCTATTGAAAGGTCAGCTGTTATCATTATGTGAATCTCCTTGTGTGTTATTTGTTGCTTTTCCCTTGCTGCTTTTAATATTTGCTCATTGTGTTTGATCTTCATTAGTTTGATTAATATGTGTCTTTGAGTCTATCTTGTTTGGGACTCTCTGGGTTTCTTGGATCTGAGTAGCTATTTCCTTCCCCATTTTAGGGAAGTTTTCAACTATTATCTCCTCAAGTATTTCCTCCTGCCCTTTCTTTTTGTCTTCTTCTTCTGAGACTCCTATTATTCGAATGTTGAGGCATTTAACATTGTTCCAGAGGTCTCTGAAGTTGTCTTCATTTCATTTAATTATTATTTTTTCTTTTTTCTCTCTGCCACATTTATTTCCACCATTCTTTCTTCCACCTCTCTTATCCTATCTTCTGTCTCATTTATTCTACTGTTGGTTCCCTCCACTTTGCTTTTGATCTCAGTTCTTGCATTATTCATTATTTATTGACTCTTCTTTATTTCTTCTAGGTCCTCATTTCCTACATCTTCTCAATCCTTGTCTCTAATCTATTTATCTGTAACTCCATTGTGTTTTCAAGATTTTGGATCATCTTTACTATCATTATTCTGATTTCTTTTCTCAGGTAGACTCCCTATGTCTTCTTTTGTTTGGTTTGGTGGTCATTTATCATGTTACTTTGCCTGCTGAGTATTTCTCTGCCTTTTCATCTTGTTTAGATTGCTGTGTTTGGGATGCCCTTTCTGTAGGCTGGCCGTTTGTGAGTCCTCTTTATTGTGGAGCCTGCTCCCTGTGACTTTTCATGGTTTCCTTGTTAGGGGAACTTGTGTATGTGTTCTTGTGGGTGGAGCTGCATTTCTTCTCTCTGGAGTGCAATGAAGTGTCCAGTAGTGAGTTTTTGGGTATCTATGTGTTTGGTATGGGTTTGGACAGCCTATCTTTTAATGTTTAGGGTTGTGTTCCTGCTTTGCTGGAGAATTAGCATGGTATGTCTTGCTCTGAAACTTGTTGGGTCTTTGGTGGAGCTTGGTTTCAGTGTAGGTATGGAGACTTTTGGATGAGTTCTTGTCTATTAATGTTCCCTAAAATCAGGAGTTCTCTGATGTTCTCAAGTTTTGGAGTTAAGTCTCTTGCCTCTGGCTTTCAATCTTATTCTTATAGTAGCCTCAAAACTTCTCCGTCTATGTGGCACAGATGATAAAACATTTATGTTAATGGTAAAACAGTTCTCCACAGTGAGGGACACCCAAAGAGGTTCACAGAGTTACACGGAGATGAGAAGAGAGAGGAGGGAGTTAAAGGTGACTAGGAGAAGGAGGGGGAGTCAAAAGGTGAGAGAGCTGTCTAGCTGGTACTCAAGCCCCTATGTGCTCTCCATAGTGTGGAACACCCAGAGAGATTCACAGAGTTACATAGAGAAGAAAAGAGGGAGGAGGGAGATAGAGGTGACCAGGAGTAGAAGAGGGGGAAGTTCAAAGGGGTGAGAACAATCTAGCTAGTAATCAGCTCCCTAAGTGTTCTCCACAGGCCAGAACACCCAGAGAGATTCACAGAGTTAAGTAGAGAAAAGAAAGTGGAGGGAGGAGATAGAGGTAACCTGTGGGAGAAAAGGGAGAGACAAAAGAGGAGAGAGTAATCAAGCCATTAATCACACCTCTAAATGCAAATGGATACTGAAGATTAAATTCTTAAAGGTACAAAATTGATAACATACCAAAAACCAAAGAATAAAAATCTAGAGTAGAGGTTGGACTCTCAATGATACATTAAAAATACAAAACAAAATCAATCACAAAAATTATAAAAAATGTATATATGAAATTTGCTTTAAAAAGTCTTTTTTTGGCAAGGTAATAGTAGGTTATAAAAATAAAAATTAAAAGAGTAATAAAGAACTTAAATTAAAAAAAATTTACAAAGTGATAATAGTTAAAATATATCTCAGAATTTCTCTGGAGCTGTTGTGGGCAGTGTGGGGTCAGCTCAGTTTCAGATAGTTTCTTGTTCCAGCTTGTACTTGTTCTCAAGATCTATAGGCCCCTTCAACATTTAGTCAATGTTGACCACAGGATTTTAATCTATTGCACCTGTCACTTCCAGAATGGTTCCCTCTTGTTTGTTTGTTTTGGCTTCCTCTGTTTGCAAGTCTCTTTGGTGTCTAATTTCTGCCCTGACACAAGGGGAAGAAGGTGGTCACTTTTTCAGGCTCATTTGTTCTGTTATGTTGTGGGGAGGGAGGAACACTGCAAACAAATATCACTGATGTGTGTGGGCAGTGCTTGCAGTGTATGGGCCACACTGGGTTTGCCCCAGCTCACAGTGGCATGTGCTTTCTGGATCTACACTGCTCAGACTCCAGGGTGCTATGCAGGACACTGTCCAAACCAGACCCTGCATTTTGTGCATGTCCCAGGTCTAAGTCACTCTGGTTCAGGTTCTTGGGTACTCCAGAAGGGCACAGACTCATTTGGGCACGCATTTTGTGCCTTTCTCAGGTCTGAGCAGCTCAGGTGATCAAGTGCTTAGTGCACACACTGTCCCAGGTGGGCCGTGAATCATAATCACCTCCCTAGTACCGGCCAGTTGGCTTCCCAGGTGCACCTTGAGAGCATCATCTCAGGTGTGCCGTGTGTCTACTCTGGGGAGCTGATCTCAGGCTGTGACCCTCCTGGCAGATGTCAACTGTCCCAGGAAGACTTGGTTAGCAATTGGGAGCCCTCTCACAGTTTGATGGAGGATGCCAGTCTCTGGAGCCGAGATTGGAGCAGCCCATTGCCTTCCAGCTCTGGCTGTCACACGCTTGCTTCTCCACCTCCAGCAGGGTGGAGGGACCTATACTTAGCAGGGTAGCTCTCCTTTCGTATTCACTCAACCCTTGTTCTTTGAGCGAGCAAGGCTGCAAGTTAGAGCCTTTTGCAGGAAAGTTCTCTCTCTCCTTTTTTTTTTCCTCTCCGGAGATCCCACAGTTTTGGTTGCTATCTCATGTTTGTTCCCTCAGATTGTCCTCAGGACATTCAGGCCCAGTCCTTACACTAAGGAGCAATGATGCAACCCACACCTCCCTGTTCAGCTCCTGCTCATGGGTAGCATATCTGAGCATCTGGGCTACTTGTCCGCTGGCAGTTGCGGTTAGGTGTCTATTCTGTTTTTTTTTTTTTTTTTTAATCCTCCTGGTTATGTTGCTCTCTCAGATTTTAAAACTCCCCACAGACCCACCTGTGAGAGAGTTTCCTGCTATTTGGAAAATTTTCCTTCATGACTCCCTCCCTAGGACGGCTCTCCATCCTTAACTCTTTTGTCTGTCTTTTATATTTTTTCCTACTTCCTTCTGAAGGGAATAGGCTGCCTTTCTGGGTGCCTGGTGTCCTCTGCAAGCATTCAGAAGTTGTTCTGTGGAAGTTGCTCAGCATTCAAATGATCTTTTGATGAATCTGTGGGGGATAAAGTAGTCTCCCTGTCCTATTCCTCTGCCATCTTGGGACTGCCGCCTATTTACTCTTATGTTTATGGAAAGAGTGCAGTTCTAGTTCATTGCTATGTGCTTTAGGAGCCTAGTAAACTGAAATCTTGACAGCCTTACTTACATCTGAAGTGATATTTGTAGAAATAGTAAAATCAAATCAAATTTTACTCTTTAAGTATTCAGACACCTAGGTTATTTAATTAAAGTCAAAGAGATTTAGAGTCACATTAATCATAGAAGGTGCTTGCTGCTTTCCTGGTGGCTCAGACAGTAAAGAATCTGCCTGCAGTGCAGGAAACTGGGGTTAGATTTCTTTGGTTGGGAAGATCCCCTGGATAAAGGAATGGCTGTCTACTCGAGTATTCTTGCCTGGAGAATTCCATGGACAGAGGAGCCTAGTTAGTTACAATCTTTATGGATGAATATGGTTAGGAACAGAAGGGTTTGCGGATCTATAAAGTGATCACTCTATTGGTGAATGATAAATCTATATCTGATGACCATAAATCTGAATGCTGGAACCCTACACAAATGTGAATTTTATAACAAAATTATCTTAAATACTAGCTAAATCTAAGGCAATAGATTTAATATAAATGAACAAATTCTTATAAGATTAATTATTATTAGGAAGGTACTTTATAACTTATAAATTATACTTTTACATTTTACAAACTATAAATTAATATTTAACCATAGGTTAATGTATAATAGCCATCCCCTTAGCCTAGAATGGGAGATTTATTTTTATGATAGAAAAAGGAAACCCTCATTATCAATCTAGAAAATAGAAAATTCTCATATTTGGTTTGTTATATGTGAAGCAATTACAGAGAGAGACTTATTTCTACATGACATGCATTGATGACATATATTTCATATACAAATGCATGTAGCACACTCAATTCTACATTAATTTTTGTTTTAATTTACCATTTAGTAGTAATCACATTGTTGTTTTTTTTTAAAAAGAACTGTAAGGATATATTTATAGTTAAATAAAACAATTATGACTCAGGAAATTAAAATACAATTTTAACTTGTTAAACCATTCATATTTATTATTGTTGCCATTGTTCAGTTGCTCTGTTGTGTCCAGCTCAGTTGTGTCCTGGACTGAAACACACCAGGCTTTCCTGTACTTCATAATCTCCCAGAACTTGCTTAAAATCATGTTCATTGAGTCAGTGATGTCATCCAACCATTTCGCACTCTGTCATACCCTTCTCTGCCTGCCTTCAAACTTTTCCAGCTTTGGGTTTTAATGAGTTGGCCCTTCACCCTCCTAATGAATATTCAGGATTGATTTCCTTTAGGATTGACTGGTTTGATCTCCTTGGAGTTCAAGGGACTCTCAAGAGTCTTCTCTAACACCACAGTTCAAGAGCATCAGTTCTTCAGTGCTCAGCTTTCCTTATGGTCCAACTCTCACATCCATACATGACTATTGGGAAAATCATAGCTTTGACCAAATGGACTTTTGTCAGCAAAGTAATGTGTCTGCTTTTTAGTATGTTGTCTCGATTGGCCATAGCTTTTCTTCCAAGGAGCTGCTGCTACGTCACTTCAGTTGTGTCCGACTCTGTGTGACCCCATAGACAGCAGCCCGTCAGCTTCCCCTGTCTCTGGGATTCTCCAGGCAAGAATACTGGAGTGGGTTGCCATTCCCTTCTCCAATGCATGAAAGTAAAAAATGAAAGTGAAGTCGCTCAGTCGTGTCCAACTCTTTGTGACCCCATGGACTGCAGCCTACCAGGCTCCTCTTTCCATGGGATTTTCTAGGCAAGAGTACTGGACTAGGTTGCCATTGCCTTCTCTATCCAAGGAGCTAGAGTCTTTTAATTTAATGATTGCATCACCATCTGCAGTGACTTTGGAGTCACTGTTTCCATTGTTTCCACATCTATTTGCCATGAAGTAATGGGACTGGATGCCACAAGCTTCATTTTTTGAATGTTGAGTTTTAAGCCAGATTTTCACTCTCCTCTTTCACCTTCATCAAGAGGCTATTTAGTTCCTCTTCACTTTCTATCATAAAGGTGCTGTCATCTGGATATCTGAGGTTATTAATATTTCTCCTGGCAATATTGATTCCAGCTTGGAGTTCATCCAGCCTGGTCTTTCTCATTTTGTACTCTGCCTATAAGTTAAATAAGCAGGGTGACAAATACAGCCTTGATGTACTCCTTTCCTGATTTGGAACCAGTCTATTGTTCCATGTCCAGTTCTAATTGCTGCTTCTTGACTTGCATACAGGTTTCTCAGGAGGCAGGTAAGGTGTTCTGGTATTCTCATCTCTTTAAGAATTTTCCAGTTTGTTTTGATCCACACAGTCAAGGGCTTTAGCATAGTAAATTAAGTAGAAGTAGTTGCTTTTCTGGATCTCTCTTGCTTTTTCTATCATCCAACAGATTTTGACAATTTGATCTCTGGTTCTTCTGCCTTTTCTAAATTCAGCTTGAACATCTGGAAGTTCAGAGTTCAGGTACTGTTGAAGCTTGGCTTGGAGAATTTTGAGAATTACTTTGATAGTGAGTGAGATGAGTACACTTGTGCAGTAGTTTGAACATTCTTTAGAGTTGAATGAAAACTGAACTTTTCCAGTCCTGTGGCCACTGCTAAGTTTTCTAAACTTGCTGGCATATTGAGTGCAGCACTTTCAGAGCATCATCTTTTAGAATTTGAAATGGCTCAACTGGACCGTAATCTCCACTGGCTTTGTTTGTAGTGATTCTTCCTAATGCTCACTTGACTTTGCACTTCAAGATGTCTGGCTCTAGATGAATGATCACACCATCATGTTTATCAGGGTCATGACAATCTTTTTTTGTATAGTTCTTCTGTATTCTTGCTATCTCTTAATATCTTCTGCTTCTGTTAGTTCCATATTGTTTCTCTCCTTTTTTTATACTTATTATACACTATCATGAGAGTAAAGCCAAGCCTTAGAAAAGTTGTAGTCACAAAAATAGAAATTATATTCTCAATATAAATTTAAATATATAGGTAAAAATTCATATCATAATATTCTGAACTGCACAATATCATTTTGACCCCAAATGTCAATCTACATATAATATACCTTGGGTTAAATTTTATCAGTGATTTGATCAAATAAGAAAAATGTATACTGAATTCCAGTTATATCTTTCTTGTAGTCTTGCTATCCATAAGCATTTATGCTGAAAGCATCAGCTTCCCAAGCAGACAGTAGTTGAATACAATGTGATCATTTCCTTTGTTATAAAATATTCAAATTACTTTTAATTAAAGACACTGAAATTAACAAAAGGCCTATTTTTTCTTTTACATATATATATCAGAATTAAAAAATAAATTGCATAGTCTAAAAAAGATAAAATATTAAAAAAGTAAGCACATTCATAAGAACCAAATAAGATCTATTTTCTAAATGCATACATGAAGTAGGCAAGAGAGAAAGTAATATTAAATTTGAAATTATTTAAGACAATTTATAATTTAAGACTGTCTTATCAAACCTTCAAAATAAAATTTAGCACATTAAAATTCTATATTCCTTATTTTACTCAATTCTTGGTACCTCATGGTTGATAACTGGCATTTTTGCTGTTTGAGGTGTCTGTCTGTCTACCATTTATTTACATAAAGATGAATGGAAATATCCTATTAAACTTACTACTTTTGTGATTGCTACATTGTAAAAAAACAAAATTTTTCTGGGATAATTTGTTTCATCTCTTGAATAATAGTTTGAGTATAGAGTAGCAAATTTTAGGAATTTAAACCAATCATAAAACGTTCTGTGATGAGAGAGAGATCCAACTGGAATGTTTTTATATTGTTCACATACAATAATAAAATTAATATTTATATTTATTATAATTAATTATCTATAATAGAATTAAAATATGTAATAAGTATAATTCAGTTATTTGATAATTAAGTTGTTGCATGTGACTTCAGAGAGCAAAAAAAGGAACAATTTCAAAATAAAATGCATCAATAATCTAAGAGACAAATAAGTTTTGATACATATGCCATAGGAGTTGCCTAACAATTCATGATATCCAACTTTGAACAGTCGGCACCTCTTGATAATGACATTCAATCTATAGATATGAACACTGAGAGATTGAATGACAGTGTGTTCAGTGATGATGAAGAAGGAATTCATGTAACTAAAAGCATTTTGAGTAATGTGATGTTATGATCATGTGGAAGTTACACTATAAACAGTATTTTAATATTCATTACTATGCAGAATACTGGTTCCAAATAGGAAAAGGAATACATCAAGGCTGTATATTGTCACCCTGCTTAATTAACTTATATGCAGAATACATCGTGAGAAATGTTGGACTGGAAGAAACACAAGCTGGAATCAAGATTACCGGGAGAAATATCAATCACCTCAGATATGCAGATGACNATTGGGGACAGGAGGAGAAGGGAATGATCGAGGATGAGATGGCTGGATGGCATCACTGACTCGATGGGCATGAGTCTGAGTGAACTCCAGGAGTTGGTGATGGACAGGGAGGCCTGGCGTGCTGCGATTCATGGGGTCACAAAGAGTTGGACACGACTGAGTGACTGAATTTACTGACTGACTGATGCAAAATACAAGTTGCATGTAGATAAAAGAACTTCTATGATTTTAATTTGAAACTACAAAGACCTTGGGAAGATACTAGGATTGGAAAAAGAGATATTTAAGCAAAGAATTATCTTTGGAAGTTATAAATCATAATGATAAAATAAACACAGTGAATAAACTATACAGTTTATGAAGTAGAATGTTATCAATTTCTATAGATTGAATGTGTTTCCCCCACACTTTGTATGCTGAAATCTAATTCCCAATGTGATGGTATTTGGAGGTAGGGGTTTAGGAAGATGATTAGGCCTTGAGGACAGAATCCTTATGAATGGGATTAGTGTCCTTAAAATAGACTTTGGCATGCTTCCTTGCCCTCTTCTGCAATGTGAGGTTATCGTGAGAAGACAGTTAACCAGACACCTTGATCTTGGACTTCCCAATCTCCAGGACTGTAATAAATTATATATATATATATATGTATATGTTTTTATATATTTCTGCCTAGTCTACAGTATTCTGTTGTAGCAGTCCTAGTGAACTAATGCACCAATATAGATGAAGTGTACACTCTTTCTCTACTAGAAATCAACTTGATATTAATTTCAGTACTATCTTTATTATTCTTCCAAGGTGCACTTTATAAACTCCTCTTAGACTAGTCTGGAAAGGCCCTTTCCATGGGTTCTACACTTAGAAAGTGCGTCATTATTACAATTAATATAAATGATGTACTCTTTAAGAGGAAGTATCTTTTTCTCTCAGGACCCAGTGATGGCACAGTATGACCCATAAGTCTAAACATTAACTTCTGCAACTAGCTCTGTTTGAGTTGCTAAAGGATACTCCTCCACATCATTTTAAAAAAAATCTTTGAGAGAAAAAAATGTCTACTCTGATTGTCATGTGCTTCCACTTAAATAGAACATAGACATTCTTTCTGAGGGTGAGGAGAGCTTGTATGATTGAAACACTTAAATAAGAGGGAAAACACAATTTAATTAATGTTTCCAATAGCATAAATAGCATATGTTCTTCTAGAAGGAACTGTCATCTTCCAGAGTGCTGAACATTTTTATTTTTCTAAGTAGATTGATTTTTAGTATGTAGGAATTGGTATTGAATTAACAACAGGTACATGATTTGCAATATTATGCAATTCATGTCAATCACTTTTGTAGATGAATGGATAAATAGATACATAGTTAGAAACAGAGAGCGAGATATACACACACATAAAGAGATAAATGTAAAAGCAACATGAATATTTGATACTAATTATATGCGTTACTGAGAGATCTAAATACTTTTTTAAAAGATAGCATTTTATGTAAATCATCATGTTCTCAAATACTAGCTCAATGGATCTCTTTATACTACTATAATCACAATAACTGTATATTGCTTATTATTCTATTCACCATTTCTGTAAATATCTACTTACCATTTTCCATCTCATATTTCTGAGTTAAATTCACATAATTTCTTTAGTTATGTTGGCTGGCTTAGTAATTCTTCTGTTTTGCCTAATACTCTATCTATTAAGTTGTTAATGTAAGAAATCTTTTTTATTTATAAATGTACTGACTTGCAGTTTTAAAACCTACTTTATCCTTTTTGTTTATGTTTTACTTCCTGCTCATTTTTATGTTTTAATTTAAGTAATATTAATAATACATGGATTATTTTATAACTCTATATGAAAAATCTAAGAATTGATTTTGTTGAGGATCCTTATTTTTCTGTTTTTTTGCTGACTCCATTTGTTGCCAACTTTTTAAAAGTAAATTTTTATTGTATCTGTGGCATTCTGAAGATATAATTGGGTGTTGATTTTTCTCTTTCAGATTTGTTGAGACATAATTGACATAAAGCACTGTATAAATTTAAAGTGTATAGCATAATGACTTGCTTTATGATATTGTAAAATGATTATCAAAATAAGTTTGGTTAACATCCATCATCTCATATAGGTATATAAAAGGAAAAGATAATTTTTTTTGACCCTGTGATGGAAACTTTAAGTATTTAAAGAGTATCTACTATTTTGCTGGCTTTCAAATAATCTATAAAGTAGTGTTAACTACTGTCCTCATGCTGTTATAACATCCAGTACTTATTTATCTTATAATTGGAGGTTTGAACAACATGACCACCTTCAATTTCCCCAACCATTTCCTGTATATGACCACAAATTTGATCTTTTTTTCCTTCCCATGAGTTTTTTTTTTGAGTTCACACATAAGTGAGATAATACACTATTTGTCAATCTCTGATTTTTTTTCACTTAGAATAATGTCCTCAAGTTTCATCCATGTTGTCAGAAATAGTGGGTAATTCTTTTTAGTGGAGAAAGTTTGAGCTTGATTCTATTAAATCTGATGTAGACCTATCAACCTAGTGCAACTTTAAGTTAATTTCTTAGTTTATAATTTATACTTTTACATAGTTTTATAAATTTGAACTCTACATTTATGTTATGGCAAGCTCATTCTTGGTTGCAAATTATCAAGAGTCAATTTTTCCTTCCTGAATCTTCAGTCTGTTAGGGTTATTTCTTATTTTTCATAAGGTAGTATAATGTCATAAGATTCAAATTGTAATTATTGATGATGAATAAATACTATTAATAGCTTTATATAAAACTAATCTATTTTTACTACTAGATAGCTTTAAACCATTGTTTACCAGGTAAATCAACATACTTGGAATAAAAAATGCATTTTAACAGTGGTCACTACCGTTAATAATGAGTTACATTCACTCTATATGACAAACCCATTAACAGCAGTGTATTATCAGCTCTGAGTATTTTAAGTTTTATTTTAATGTAAGGAAGTTTAGAGTTGTTAACAACATTCAAAAGGGACTTTTTACAATTTAAACTTTGAGGAATAATTTATTTTATATAATTATATATCAGCTAGAAAAGAATATTTTCTTTTTTTAACTTTCAATGCCTAAGTTTCATTTTTCTTTCTCATACATCCAACTCCTTTTCTATTTAATGCTGCTAGAGATAAAACACATCTAGAAAATCAATCCATAATTTGCAACTTATTAAAAATGATGGAAGAAACAATAATAAAATGTTCATATATATATTACCTGGATATTATTTCTATTCTTATTTTACATATATGTACACACACACATATATATATATATATACATACACACACATACACACAAAGAGAGAGAAACACACAAAATAGAGCAAGATAAATGCCATAATAGAAAAATGTATGTTGGTAAATAGTGCATAACAGGAAATTTTATTTTATAAATAGGAAGAGGCTGACATTGGGGATAGCATTTAGAACATAAATAAGAATTTTGAAAGCTTTGAGAAGTTTGACAGAGAATAAAGAAAAGATGGAGGAGGGGGACATTGTTTTAGAGGAAACAGACCAGAAAATATGGTTTGCAGCTTGATGGAGCAATGATCTTTGCTGATACATCCCAGTATGCTCATGACTTCAATTTGGTTTTTAACATATATTTACTCATTCCTACTCTGCTACTCATGAGGAGAGAAATAGGAAGAAAGAAAATATAAGACTTCTCAAGAAGCAGCATAAAAAAAATAAAACATCAAATGATCGTCATAGTTATGAATGCAAGATATGTGTAAAAATAAGTTATTCAGTTATTCAATAACTGACCAAGTTATTCAGTTCAGTTCAGTCACTCAGTCATGTTTGACTCTTTGAGACCCTATGGAGTGCAGCATGCCAGGCTTCTCTGTCCATCAAAAACTCCCAGAATTTACTCAAACTCATGTCTTGAGTCAATGATGCCATCCAACCATCTCATTCTCTGTCATCCCCTTTTCCTTCCACCATCAATCTTTCCCAGCATCAGGGTCTTTCCAAGGAGTCAGTTCTTTCTATCAGGTGGCCAAAGTATTGGAGTTTCAGTTTCAAAATCAGTCCTTGCAATGAACACCCAGGACTGATCTCCTTAAGGATGGACTGGTTGGATCTCCTTGCAGTCCAAGGGACTCTCAAGAGTCTTCTCCAACACCACAGTTCAAGAGCATCAATTCTTAGATGCTCAGCTTTCTTTATAATCAAACTCACATCCATACATGACTACTGGAAAAACCATAGCTTTGACTAGATGGAACTTTGTTGGCAAAGTAATGTTTCTGTTTTTTTAATATGCTGTCTAGGTTGGTCATAGCTTTTCTTCCAGGGAGCAAGTGTCTTTTAACTTCATGGCTGAAGTAACCATCTGCATTCATTTGAGCCCCCCAAAAATAAAGTCTGTCACTGTTTCCATTGTTTTCCTATCTATTTGCCTAATGGACAAGTTATTAAATTTCAGAATAAATAAATTGTGGTTGACTATGCATTTATATAACTGTATACCTATTATATTTGCTAAAATTTCCAAATTTGGACTAAAAACTATGAGACATAACTATCTAAACTTTCCTTCTGTTTCAATGCTTCACAGAATTATGATTTCTGAATTTTTCCCCATGTTAGAGAAGAAATTAAGTGAATTTAGCTAATGATTCAATTCAGTTCAATCGCTCAGTCATATCTAACTCTTTGCAACCACAAGAATCACAGCACGCCAGGCCTCGCTGTCCATCACCATCTCCTGGCGTCCAGCCAAAACCATGTCCATTGAGTCAGTGATGCCATCCAACCACATCATCCTCTGTTGTCCCCTTCTCTTCCTGCCCCCAATCCCTCCCAGCATCAGGGTCTTTTCCAATGAGTCAACTCTTCACATGACATGGCCAAGTATTGGAGTTTCACCTTCAGCATCAGTCCTTCCAATGAAAACCCAGGACAGATCGTCTTTAGGATGGACTGATTGGACTTCCTTGCAGTCCAAGGGACTCTCAAGAGTCTTCTCCAACACCACAGTTCAAAAGCATCAATTCTTCTGCTCTCAGCTTTCTTCACAGTCCAACTCTCACATCCATACATAACCACTGGAAAAACCATAGCCTTGACTAGACAGATCTTTGTTGGCAAAGTAATGTCTCTGCTTTTGAATATGCTATCTGGGTTGGTCATAACTTTCCTTCCAAGGAGTAAGCGTCTTTTAATTTCATGTCTGCAATCACCATCTGCAGTGATTTTGGAGCCCCTCAAAATAAAGTCTGACACTGTTTCCACTGTTTCCCCATCTATTTGCCATGAAGTGATGGGACCAGATGCCATGATCCTAGTTTTCTGAATGTTGAGCTTTAGGTGAGCTTTTTCACTTTCCTCTTTCACTTTCATCAAGAGGCTTTTTGGTTCTCCTTCACTTTCTGCCATAAGGGTGGTATCATCTGCATATCTGAGGTTATTGATATTTCTCCCAGCAATCTTGATTCCAGCTTGTGCTTCTTCCAGCCAGTGTTTCTCATGATATGCTCTGTGTATAAGCTAAATAAGCAGGGTGAGAATATACAACCTTGACATACTCTTTTTCCTATTTGGAACTAGTCTGTTGTTCCATGTCCAGTTCTAATTGTTGCTGCCTGACTTACATATAGGTTTCTCAGGATGCTGGCCAGGTGGTCTGGTATTCTCATCTCTTTCAGAATTTCCCACAGTTTATTGTGATCCACACAGTCATAAGATTTGGCGTAGTCAATAAGACAGAAATAGATATTTTTCTGGAACTCTCTTGCTTTTTCCATGATCCAGCAGATGTTGGAAATTTTCTCTGGTTCCTCTGCCTTTTCTACAGCCAGCTTGAACATCTGGAAGTTCACGGTTCACGTATTGCTGAAGTCTGTCTTGGAGAATTTTGAACATTACTTTGCTCATGTGAGATGAGGGCAATTGTGCAGTATTTTGAGCATTGTTTGGCATTGCCTTCCTTTGGGGTTGAAATGAAAACTGACCTTTTCCAGTCCTGTGGCCACTGCTGAGTTTTCCAAATTTGCTAGCATATTGAGTGCAGCACTTTCACAGCATCATCTTTCAGGATTTTAAAAAGCTCAACTGGAATTCCCACCTCCACTAGTTTTGTCTGTAGTGATGCTTTCTAAGGCCCACTTGACTTCACATTCCAGAATGTCTGGCTCTAGATGAGTGATCACACCATCGTGCTAATGATTAGTGATACCTATATACTGATCACACTATATTTATTAGTATTGATTTCTGAGTTTCTATAATGTTTCATTCCCAAAATATTAAATTATTGTTTGATTGTCTGGATAAATCTTTCTATTCTTAATTATTTATTGTATCTCATTATCAGTGCATTCATTTAACCTGCCTGTGATTGTCTGTCCAACATAGTGTGTGCGTGTATGTGTGTGTGCACACACGTGCATGCAATCATGCATGCTCAGTCCCTCAGTTGTGTCTAAGTCCTGAGATTCCATGGACTCTAGGTTGCCAAACTCCTCTGCATATGAAATTTTCCTGTCAGGAGTACTAGAGTGGGTTGCCATTTCCTACTCCAGAGTATCTTCCCAACCCAAGGATCAAACCCACATCTCCTACATCTCCTGAATTCGCAATCAGATTCTTTACCACTGTGCCACCTGGAGAATCAATATCAGTTCTGGGAAAACTCTACATAATTTTCAATAAAGTAGGCATTTCTTTAGAGATAAAATTATAATAATATCAATCTAGGAGGCAGTATCACTTAGTGATTACTGAAAATGAACTTCGGAGCTTAAGAAATTTGATCTTAACTCAGTAACGGCACCCCACTCCAGCACTCTTGCCTGGAAAATCCCATGGACAGAGGAGCCTGGTGGGCCACAGTCCATGGGGTCGCTAAGAGTCGGACACGACTGAGCGACTTCACTTTCACTTTTCACTTTCCTGCACTGGAGAAGGTAATGGCAACCCACTCCAGTGTTTTTGTCTGGAGAATTCCAGGGACAGGGGAGCCTCATGGGCTGCCGTCTATGGAGTTGCACAGAGTCGGACATGACTGAAGCGACTTAGCAGCAGCAACAGCAGGTTATATCACTAATAGGCTTGTGATCTCATTTCCTCCACACTCCAAGTATTGATTTCCATCTCTATAAAAAAGCAGTAAGAATACTATCTCATGAAGTTGTAAGGTTTCCATGAATATTATTTGGAAAATATTTAGAAAAGTGCTTAGCCAGTAAAGGGGGCTTCCCTTGTGTGGTTCAGCTGGTAAAGAATCCACCTTCAATGTGGGAGACCTGGGTTTGATCCCCAGCTGGGTCGATCTGGAGAAGGGAAACTCTGTTCAATCCAGTATTCTTGCCTGGAGAATTCCATGGACTGTATAGTCCATGGGTGTAGTGGGAATTCCTAATAATGTACTTTCACAGCCTTGAGAACTTTGACACAAACAGTACCTGGAAAAACAGCATATATTAAGAAACTGTTGATGATTATTTTTCATGTCTTTCTTAGAATAATAGCCTTTTTACAAACCCCAGTACCAGACCCAGAAAGGAGAATGACTGGAATCATAAAAGCATGGACCTTGGAACACCAGGTTGGCACCAGGCATTAACATTGTCTATGTACTTGCTAATTATTCCCGCACTTGCTAATTGTTTCCAAGACTAACCCAGAAGGGAAAGGCCTGGGGTAAACACAAGGAGATCTGGACTATGTCAGTGTAGTCCATGATATTTAGGGGTATGTGATTAACACAGCCTGTGTCTTGAGAAAGATAAGATCTGAGAAAGTCTTGTCATCTGCATTTAGGAATAAAAGCTGGACTCAGAGTGGACTCTGCACCCCAGCCCATTAGAGGCTGCAGGTCTCCTGACCCATTGCACCAGATTTCATGTTCTGTCTTCATTCTCTTTGCTTTGTCCCAGATCATTTGGCAGCACTTGCGGTCACAGAGTCAAACACAACTGACCGACTTACTCCTTAGCCAATAAGGAGCGGCTCACTATGTAGCCACTATTGTTACTTTTTAAGATAATTCAGTATTTGAAGTACCTATTTTGCAACATATTCAAGCAAATGATGCTATTCTAATCCCAAGGACTGCTTTGTAGATACAATAATATCATAATATGAAGTCATAGAACAGCATTGCATCATGGCTAAAAGAGATTTTCAGTGTTTGCCGTGATATAGTTGAATATTCTGATTTAAGTAACTGTACTCTGAGATTCAGGGGTTACTTTTATCATCTAAGTATGTGCGAAGGATGGAGGACCAGTGACAAAATGGTGAATTCCACTATCACTGTGAATTCAGTAGACCTTCCCACAAGTAAAGTTAACTTGTGACTTTTTTTCCATGTTCTCCAGTTGTCTATAGTCTCTTTCTGATTGCCAATATCAACTCCACATCTGGACAGCTCACATATAACCAGTGATGTGCTCTCCCTCCTAAGAAGCTGCCATTCTCTCTGAGCCTTTTTCCAAGATCCCTGACTCAGTGCTTGTTGGCTTTGTAGAAGGTTTCTTTGAAATTGCTTTTGCAACACAAAAGTAAAACTCTGTGGGGAGTCATGCTGTGCTTTGCTTGGTGAGAAGTTGGAAGTAAGCAGGGTACTTTTTGTATCCTGAAATAAACAGCAGGGTCTTAAACAAGGCTTCTAAACCATGCTACTCTGAGTTTTTACTGCCAAGGGGATAAAGATAGGCACCTATCTAAGTACACTGAACAGGTAGTTTCCTAGCCTGAACAGGGCTTTGCTTTACAGAATTGAAGATGAATTGAAGAGAATCATGCTTGGTCTAGTTCATGCTTTTGTTGACCAATGAAAATTAGATGCCTAAGGTTTATATATACCATATGGTAAAGTAACAGATTTCCTGTTTACTTTACATACGAATGTGACATCATTTGATTTCAAGATTTAATTTCAGAAAATGTGCTCAGTTCAGTTCAATCATTCAGTCGTGTCCAACTCTTTGCAACCCTACAAACTGCATCACGCCAGGCCTCCTTGTTCATCACCAACTCCCAGAATCATGTCCATTGAGTCGGTGATGCCATCCAGCCATCTCGTCCTCTGTTGTCCCCTTCTCTTCCTGCCCCCAATCCCTCCCAGCACCAGGGTCTTTTCCAACGAGTCAACACTTCGCATGAGGTGGCCCAAGTATTGGAGTTTCAGCTTCAGCATCAGTCCTTCCAATGAACACCAAGGACTGATTGCCTTTAGAATGGACTGGTTGAATCTCCTTGCAGTCCAAGGAACTCTCAAGAGTCTTCTCCAACACCACAGTTCAAAAGCATCAATTCTTCAGCCCTCAGCTTTCTTCACAGTCCAACTCTCAAATACATACACGACCACTGGGAAAACCATAGCCTTGACTAGATGGACCTTTGTTGGCAAAGTAATGTCTCTGAAAATTTGTTACCACCTTATTAATTAAAAAATGAAAACATATACTGTTGTCTATGATAAATGGTAAACATGACTTTTCTCAAGCAAAAATAATAATGTTTATCTGTTGGTTTAATCAGAAATTATAAAACTTCTTCTATGGCCTACTGAGCTTCAACTGTGAGAATCCCAAGCACTTTTCAGAGGCTTCACTAAGCAGTTTAGACATTTTGGGCAGGGTAATTGTTGTAGGGTATTTCTTGTGCTTCATAAGATGTTTAGCATCATTGCATCACTTACTTCTACTCACTAGGTTCCAGTAATCATCCGACTACCTGTGTGAGTTAACAAAAACTTCTAAAGATACTGCCGAATTCTCTACTGTTGAGTATCATGTCCTAACATCTTATCTATCTTTAAATTCTTACCCTATCCTGAATTTCAGTGAAATTTTTCAGAGGCTACATGATTTGTAATTATCAAAAGAGATTATTTTGTTCACCAAAAAAAGGTTAAATTTTGCTTTGTTTTTTAAAAAAATAACGTAATAAAATATATAAAAATTTGTCATTAAAAATTTAAGTGTACAGTTCACTGGCATTAATTGCTTTCATAATGTTGAACAACCATTACTGCTATGTTCAAATATTTTTTATCGCTTCCAATAGAAAATCAATAAAAATTAGTAATTCTCATTCCTTCTTTCCTTCAGACCCTGGGTAATCTCTAATCTACCTTCTCCCTCTATATAAATATTATATATATAATAAATTTAATCATATATATTTGTCATTTGAGTTTAGTTTATTTCACTTAGCATAAAATTTTCAAGGTTCATCAATGTTTATCATATATTAGAACCTCATTCGTTTTAGTGGCTGAAAAGTATTCTATTTTTATGTATTAATAACATTTTGCTTATTCATTCATCTGTTCAGGAATACAAGATGTTTCCATCCTTTGAATTATGGGTATTTCAATAATGAACATAAGTATAAAATTATTTTTTTGAGTCCTTGTTTTCAATTCCTTTATGAGTATATACATAAGAGTGGTATTAATAGATCCTATGGTAGTTTTCTGTTTAACTTTCAAATCTGTTACCAAATTATTTTCCATAGAAATTGCACCATGGTAACAATCCCATGCAGAGAAGCTCCTGTTTCTCTACATCTTTTCTAATACTTATTGATTTGCATATTTTGGACTATTGCCAACCTAGTAGATATGAAGTGGAAGTGGTGTATGGTTATGGTTTTTATTTACATTTACCCAATAATTAATGAACAGTGTTTCATGTATTTATTTGCTATTAGTGAACGACTTCACTTTCACTTTTCACTTTCATGCATTGGAGAAGGAAATGGCAACCCACTCCAGTATTCTTGCCTGGAGAATCCCAGGCACAGGGGAACTTGGTGAGCTGCTGTCTCTAGGATCACACAGAGTCAAACATGACTGAAGCGACTTAGCAGCAGCAGCAATGTATCTTTGCTAAAATTTCTATTCATATATTCTGCCATTTTTAATTAGATTGTCTTTTTGTGGTTGAGTTTTAGGAGTTTTAAATATATGTTTATTCTGGATATTAAGCCCTTCTCAGATGTATGATCTGTAGATATTATTTTCTGTGCTGTAGGTAGTCTTTTTATTTTCTGGCAGTGCACTTTAATGTACTTACAAAAATTGATGAAGTCTAATTTATTATTTTCTGTTGTTTCTTATATTTTGGTGTCATATTTTAAAGTCCGTTGCCAAATCTAGGGTCATGAAGCCTTACTTTTTCAAAGAGTTCTATAATTTTAATGCTTATATGTAGGTCTTTGATCTATTTTGGATTATTTTATGTATAAGTATGAGGTAGGGGTCTAACTTCATTTTGTGTGTGTGTGTGTATGTAAATTCAGCATACCACTGGAGTTTATTGCAGACTGTTTTTCTCCATTTGATAGATTTGGCACCCCCACCAAAAAGCAATTTGCCACAGATGTATACTTTTTGTTTCTTGACTCTCAATTGTATTCCAGTGACTTATACATATGCTGTATATTCCTATGTTAGTATTACACTGTTTTGATTACCATAGCATTTTAGATACTTTGGGAGTCAGATGTTAAGAATTTTCTGGACATGTTCTTTTTGTAAAGTTATTTTGGTGATTCAGGATTACTATTACCAGTTTCCTGAGGCTTTTTTTTTTTTTTAATCATTTAAGGGTGTTATATTTTGTTAAATGCTGTTTTGCATCAAATGAGATGATCATACTTTTTAGTACTCCCCCTTATAATTTGGTCCCAGGTAAATATCAAGGAGGGTCACAGCCCCATCTATCAACAGAAAATTGGATTAAAGATTTACTGAGCCTGGCCCCACCCATCAAAACAAAACCTAGTTTCCCCTCAGTCAGTCTCTCCCATCAGGAAGCTCCCATAAGACTCATCATTCTCCATCAGAGGGAAGACAGACTGAAAACCACAGTCACAGAAAACTAACCAATCTAATCACATGGACCACATCCTTATCTAACTCAATGGAACTATGAGCTATGTCTTGTAAGGCCACCCAAGATGGATGGGTCATGGTGGAGAGTTCTGACAAAATGTGGTCCACTGGAGACAAGAATGGCAAACCACTTCTGTCTTTTTGCCTTGAGAATCCCATGAACAGTATGAAAAGGCAAAAAGATAGGACACTAAAAGATGAACTCCCCAGGTTGGTATGTGCCCAGTAGGCTACTGTAGATCAGTGGAAAAATAAATCCAGAAAGAATGAAGAGACAGAGCCAAAGCAAAAACAACACCCAGTTGTGGATGTGACTGGTGATAGAAGCAAGGTTTGATGCTGTAAAGAGGAATATTGCATAGGAATCTGGAATGTTAGGTCCATGAATCAATGCAAATTGGAAGTGGTCAAATAGGAGATGGAAAGAATGAACATTGATATTTTAGGAATCAGTAAATTAAAATGGACTGGAATGGGTGAATCTAACTCAGATGACCATTATGTCTACTACTGTGGGCAAGAATGCCTTAGAAGAAATGGAATCACCATCATCATCAACAAAAGAGTCTGAAATGCAGTACTTGAATGCAGTCTCAAAAACGACAGTATGATCTCTGTTTCTTTCCAAGCAAACTCTTCAATATCATAGTAATCCAAGTCTATGCCCCGACCAGTAACGCTGAAGAAGCTGAAGTTGAAAGGTTCTATGAAGACCTACAAGACCTTCTAGAATTAACACTCCAAAAATATGTCCTTTTCATTATAGGGGACTAGAACACAAAAATAGAAAGTCAAGAAACACCTGGAGTAACAGGCAAATTTGGCCTTGGAGTACAGAATGAAGCAGGGCAAAGGCTAATAGAGTTCTGCCAAGAGAACACACTGGTCATAGCAAACACCCTCTTCCAACAACACAAGAGAAGACTCTACACATGGACATTATCAGATGGTCAACACCAAAATCAGATTGATTATATTCTTTGCAGCTAAAGGTAGGGAAGCTCTATATAGTCAGCAAAAACAAGACCAGGAGCTGACTGTGGCTCAGATCATGAACTCTTTATTGCCAAATTCAGAGTGAAATTGAAGAAAGTGGGGAAAACCACTAGACCATTCAATTATGACCTAAATCAAATCCCTTATGATTGTACAGTGGAAGTGAGAAATAGATTTAAGGGACTAGATCTGATAGACAGAGTGCCTTTTGAACTATGGACGGAAGTTCATGACATTGTACAGGAGACAGGGAGCAAGACCATCCCTAAGGAAAAGAAATGCAAAAAGGCAAAATGGCTATCTGAGGAGGCCTTACAAATAGCTTTGAGATGAAGAAAAGTGAAAAGCAAAGGAGAAAAGGAACGATACACCCATTTGAATGCAGAATTCTAAAGAATAGCAAGGAGAGATAAGAAAATCTTCCTCAGTGATCAATGCAAAGAAATAGAGGTGAACAATAGAATGGGAAAGACTAGAGATTTCTTCAAGAAAATTAGAGATACCAAGGGAACATTTCATGCAAAGATGGGGTCAATTAAGGTCAGAAATTGTATGAACCTAACAGAAGTAGAATATTAAGAAGAGGTGGAAAGAATACAAAGAGGAACTGTACAAAAAAGAAATTCATGACCCATATAATCACAGTGGTGTGATCACTAACCTAGAGCCAGACATCCTGGAATGTAAAGTCAGGTCAGCCTTAGGAAGAATCACTATGATCAAAGCCAGTGGAGGTAATGGAATTCCAGCTGAGCTATTTCAAATCCTAAAAGATGATGCTGTGAAAGTGCTGCACTCAATATGCCAGCAAACTTGGAAAATGTAGCAATGTCCACAGGATTGAAAAAGTCAGTTTTTATTCCAACCCCAAAGAAAGGCAATGCCAAACAATGCTCAAACTACCACACAATTGCACTCATCTCACATGCTAGTAAAGTAATGATAAAAATTCTCCAAGCCAGTCTTCAACAATACGTGAAAAATGCGAAATGTGAACTTCCAGATATTCAAGCTGGTTTTAGAAAAAGCAGAGGAACCAGCGATCAAATAGTTAGCATCCATTGGATTACTGGAAAAGAAAGAGAGTTCCAGAAAAACATTTATTTCAGCCTTTGATTGTGTGGATCACAACAAACTGTGGAAAATTCTGAAAGAGATGGGAATAACAGACCACCTTACCTGTCTCCTGAGAAATCTGTATGCAGGTCAGGAAGCAACAGTTAGAACAGATGACACCACCCTTACGGCAGAAAGCAAAGAAGAACTAAATAACTTCTTGATGAAAGTGAAAGAGGAGAGTGAAAATGGTGGTATAAAGCTCAACATTCAGAAAACCAAGATCATGGCATCCAGTCCCATCACTTCATGTCAAGTAGATGGGAAAATAATGGAAACAGTGACAGTTTTTTTTTTGGGGGGGGGGTTGGGGTGGCTCCAAAATCACTGAAGATGGTGACTGCAGTGATGAAATTAAAAGATGCTTACTCCTTAGAATTAAAGCTATGACCAACCTACATAGCATATTAAAAATCAGTGGCATTGCTTTGCCAATAAAGATCTGTCTAGTCAAAACTATGGATTTTCCAGTGGTCATGTATGGATGTGAGAGGTGGACTGTAAAGAAAGCTGAGTGTGAAAGAATTGATGCTTTTGAACTGTGGTGTTGGAGAAGACTCTTGAGAGTCCCTTGGACTGAATGGAGATCCAACCAGTCAATCTTAAAGGAAATCAGTCCTGAATATTCATTGGAAAGACAGATGTTGAAGCTGAAGCTCCAATACTTTGGCCATCTTACGTGAAGAACTGACTCGTTTGAAAAGGCCCTGATGCTGGGAAAGATTGAAGGCAGGAAGAGAAGTGGACGAGAAAGGATGAGATGGTTGGATGGCATCACTGACTCAATGGACATGAATTTGAGTAAACTCCTGGAGTTGGTGATGGACAGGGAGGCTTGGTGTGCTGCAGTCCACGGAGTCACAAAGATTCTGGCATGACTGAACAACTGAACTGAACTCTCCCTATTAATGTTATAGTCTATTGATCGATATGCTTATGCTAAATCAACTTTTTATTCCTGTGATAAATCCCACTTGGCCATATGTTGTTTGATTCAGTTTACTAGTATGTTGTTAATAACTTTCACTTTTTTATTTGTAAATAATTTATAAATTTTTTATCTAAATTTTTTTCCTTTGGATTCTTTATCTGTCTTTTGTATCAGGATAATGCTAAACTCATAGAATGAGTTGGAAGTGTTCCTTTCTCTTCTATTTTTTCCATATATTTGGAAAAATTATAGTTAACTTTTTAAATGTTTGATAGCGTTCATCACTGAAGTCATCTGAATTATTTTGGGGGGAAAGTTTTTGATTACTGATTCAATATCTTTTATAAGTATATTGATATTTTCTATTTATTTTTAAATCAGCCTAGGTAATGTGTGTTTATAAGAATTGCCTATTTTGCTATATTATCTAATATGTTAGAGCACAATTTTATATATTTCTTTATAATGCTTTTCTTTTTGTAAAATTGGTTGTAATATCCCTGTGTAAATGCTAAGTCACTACAGTATTGTCTGACTGTTGCGATCCGTCAGGCTCCTCTGTCTATGGGATTCTCCAGGCAAGAATACTGGTTGGGTTGCCATGCCCTCCTCCAGGGGATCTTCCAGACCCAGGGATTGAACCTGCATGTCTTATATCTTTGCTTTGTCAGGTGAGTTCTTTATCACTAGTGCCACCTGGGAAACCCAGTAATATCCTTACTTTCACTTTTGATTTCAGTTATTTTTTTTTTCCTCCTCTCCTTTTTCTTTATCATTAAAGTAAAACGCTTTTCAATTTTGTTGATCCTTTAATAGAGCCACCTTTTAGTTTGTCAGTTCTATTGGTTTTATATCCTCTATTTTATTTACCTAGTTCGTTGCTCAGTCATGTCCTCCTCGTTGCGACCCCAGGTTCCTCTGTCCATGGAATTCTCCAGGCAAGAAAACTGGAGTGGGCAGCTATTCCTTTCTCCAAGGGATCCTCCCAACCCAGAGACTGAACCCGAATTTCCTGTATTGCAAGCAGATTCTTTACCATCTGAGCCACCAGGGAAGCCCTCCACTCTAATATTTAGTATTTTCTCTCTTTTACTAATCTTGAGCTTAGTATGCTGTTCTGTTTCTAGTTACTCAAGGCGTAAAATTAAAGTTTGGATTGAGTTCATTCCTCTTTTTTAATGGATGCATTTTCAGCTGTAAATTTCTCTCTGATCACTGCTTTTGTTGAATCCTGTTAAGTTTTGGCATATTGTGTTTGGATTTTTATTCATCTATAAGTATTTTCTAATTTCCCCTGTAACTTTTTTTTTTTTTTTTTGGACTTCTTGGTTGTTCAGAGTGTGGCTTTCAGGTGATGCTAGTGGTAAAGAACCCGTCTGCCAATGCTGAAGACTTAAGAGACATGAGTTCAATCCCTGCATTGGGAAGATTCCCTGCAGAAGGAAATAGCAACCCACTCCAGTATTCTTGACTGGAGAATCCCACAGATGGAGGAGTCTGGAAGACTACTGTCCACAGGGTCACAAAGAACTGGCCATGACTGAAGCAATTTAGCACACACACACGAGTGAGCTATTTCTACATATATGTGAATTCTTCAGTATTTTTTTTCTGTTATTAATGTGTAGCTTCCTTTCATTAACTTCAGAAAAGATAGTTTCCATGATTTCAAGTATTTCAAATTTATTGAGACTCATTTAGGGGCCTAATGTGATCTATCTTGGAAAATGTTCAATGTGTCCTTAAACTTCTAATTTTTTTGCCTTCAGCTGTGCCTTATAGTTTTTTCTTCATTACTGGATATTATGCATCAGGTAAAATGATCTGGTGTAAATCAGCTTTTAGCAATGTGGTAGTTAGGTGGTGGTGGATAGGAATTGTTCTATAGTTCTCTGATTAGGTCTATGTTCTTTTGTGCACCTATACTTGAATTGGGAATTTAACACGTGTTTCTCAGCGCAGCTGCCAATCTCTACCCTTTAGATTAGACTCGATGGCTAGAGACAGCTGTATTTGGATATTTCCCTTCCTTAGGGCAGTTAGGCTTTAATGGTACTCTGGCAGCTTAGGCTCTGGTTAACTAATCTCCTCTGAGAGACCTTGTTAGGAAGAGAATGCTCTGATCTATTTCATAACGGTTTCTTATCCTTTCCCCTGATGGAAGATAAGGGGATTTTTCTTAGTATTTATTGTTGGAAAATGATCAGGCTCCTAGAGATATAGTGCACAGTATTGTGGGGGCTCCCCTCTGGCTGGATTCCCCTTTTCAACTCTCAGAAATTATTGACACTGAGTCTTCAGCAGTTTGCTGCTTACTGCTCAGATTGTCTCACCGCAGCAGTAAGGCAGTTTCTGGCCCTGATAAGTCAAGAACCCTGTAAGTGCCTCTGTCTCTCTAATATTGGAGGCAACAATTAGCCCTGCATTCTTTCTTTTCTTGTAGACCCAAGAACAGTTATTCACTTTTCAGTCTGTTTTACTGTTTAGGACAGTGTAGACTACTAAGCCTCCTACATGTGTAAATGGCTTTGCTTGTTTTTTGATATTTTGGAGGGAAATAAAATTTGAAAATTGTCAATATTTTACTGTTTTCTTCATTTTTAAACTGTTTCTACAGAATATAGAATTCTGTGTTATTACTCCCTTCTCCCACCTTCTCATCCAATATTTAAAGCTGTTTTCCCTATGTATTCTAGATTCTTCATTTTCCTGATGATAGGTCTATACTTATTCTTATCAAGATTCTCTTTTAAGTAATGAATAGTTCCCATTTCAACCTCCATTTTCCTTTTACTATTTTTAAATTATTATTTATGGTTTTCATCAGGATAAATGATAGGGTGTAATATGACTTTTTTAGATTTATTGATCAGGGAATTTGATGGCATCGTCAAATGAAATTTGGTCATACTTGTTCTGATTTTCATTTCAGTGTTCATCTCTCTCTCTCCCTTTTTTTTTTCTCTCTCTCTCTGTATGTGTGTGTGTCTATTCATTTTGTCTTTTCTATTCTCCAGGAAATCCAATTTTACTCCAGTTATGCCTCAGTTAGATCACTACATAATGTCTCACAAGTCATTAAAGCATGTTCATTTTCTTCAATTTTTCTTTCTGTTAGTGCTTCAGTTTGGATAATGATGTTTTGAATATGATTACTCTTTTACAATTATGTTTTGCAAGTTGTATCCACTGCCTATAAAAAAATCCAGATATTGAATTAATTATAGGAGTTTAGTTTAGTTTTTTATTATAATTTTCCAGTATCATCTAAAATTTGTTATCCCTTCAAACATTATTGTCAACTTATTATGATTCATTAAATATGTATCATTTAATTTTAAGAACTTGTCCATGTATTACAGTATCTGGACTGTTTTTGGTTCTTTCATACTGACTGATTTTTTTTCTTTATAGTATGAATGTCATTTTTAAAATATACTTTCTTAAAATTTTGGACTGTATTCTCAAATATTCCCTTCTCAGTGTAGTCTTACCTACTGATTAACATCTGGCACTTGAATATATGTTTGCTCATTAATTTTGTGTTTTAATCGTAATAATGTTTGCTCTGTGCTGCCAGGAATTTTTTTTTCCTTATTTGTCTATTGCTGAAACCATGGCTCACAGCAATGTCAAAGACACAAAGAAGACACCAGTAAGTCTTGTTCAGTAAATGAATTTATTTATTCATGAATACATTTCGTACAACTTTAAAATAGTTTAGACTATTTCCCATGAATATTACATACCTCAGTAAATTTTGAGTCTCTCCTTTGAATAAACTCAAAGCTATTGTACTTTCCATAGGTAACACTCCTTCTATGCTTAGAGAGACAAGGTTATTTTAGAAAATTTAAGAAGACATATTAACATGAATATTGTCAATAACTTCTAAGCACTATCTAAGCTAAATAACACAGTATAAGTCCTCAGGGAGCATTTTCATCATTAAAATTACTTAAAGGAATGAATGAGTGACAAATAGATCCTTAAAGATTCTCTTGGGGAGAAGAGATGAGTAATTTTTGTGTCTTTGTAGTTTAAGGTCCTTAGAGACCAAAGTGTAAATATAAACTATATAAGGGTTTGATAAGTATCACTAATGATTGTAAATAAAATTCATATATGTACAACATGTGAACAAAGAAAATATTTATCAAAAATATAAAAATTTATTTTAAACATCCTATTATGAAGGAAGATACAGGTAGGACCAAGAGGAAATGGAAAATCTGAGGAAAGACATTTTCCTTTCTGAACAGTCAAGAAATTAATGTAGTTAATTTTTGGAGGGGTAAAAAGTTGCTTGTTTTCTTTGTTGGAAAAGAAAATTATCAGCAATGAATAAGTGGAAATATATGCATTTTTATATGATAGTGTGAAAATATATTTCAAACAAACAAAAGATAATGATCTATATAAATTATCTAAAATAATAGAGTTTTCCTAAAATAAAATTACATTTTCTAAATTGAGCATTATGTGTACCTAAATAATTACTAATCTTTTTAATACAAATTTGAAGTTCTGTATATCCAATACTCATTTTGGGTTTAAAAGTCTTCAGAACTTTTGATTTCGTCATCAGATGACATTACCTAGCTTCAGCAATACTGAATTATATTTTCTTCTGATGCTATAGTGTAAGGAGAGCATTTCTTCCTTTTTTCATGAACTTGAACTCCAGAGCAAACTACCTTTATAAACTGTTTTTAAAAAGCAATTGCTAATATATTTGAAGTTTTGGCATATTTATTGAAGTATGAAAAGATTTCAAACTTTATATTAAACATACAACTAAAAGTATATAGTCACCTTTGATTGATTTAATTCTTACTTCAAGGTGAATTTTATAGAGGCATCTATTTCACATTTTGGAACATATAATTTAAATTTAATTTCCTTTAGAGAGATACCTGTTACTAAACAACTTGCAACAGTATCCTTCTTTCTCATTTCTAAAATACATTTTCCCACTTTTTACAGTTTGCTACACAAAAGAGCTTTATTAATACATGGGTTTTGTTAATATGCCAAATATATGTAGATATACATACATATAACAAGCATATATATGTATATATACATATATAGAGAAATGTATATATACACACATGATCAAAATTGAAAAGTATATAACACAAAATAGTCATGCAGCTGAAAAACGTTGAATTTGTAAAATAACAAATGAATAAGTGGAAACAACCTAGACCATGAATACATTATCTCATTTGATTGGGCTGAAAAATGTTCCCATACATTATGTAGAAAAGAATGTAAAAAATCTATGATTGTTCAATCATAGATTGAACATGATTGACAGTTCAGTTCAGTCACTCAATCGTGTCAGACTCTTTGCAACACTGTGGACTGAATCATGCCAGGCTTCCCTGTCCATCACCAAGTCACAGAGCTTGCTCAAACTCATGTCCATTGAGTCAGTGATGCCATCCAACAATTTCACCTTTTGTCATCCCCTTCTCCTCCTGCCTTCAATCTTTCCCAGCATCAAGGACTTTTCCAATGAGTCAGCTCTTTGAATCAGGTGGCCAAATATTGGAGTTTCAGCTTTAGCATCAGTCCTTCCAAAGAACACCCAGGACTAATTTCCTTTAGGATGGACTGGATGAATCTCCTTGCAGTCCAAGGGACTCTCAAGAGTCTTCTCCAATACCACAGTTCAAAAACATTGATTCTTCAGTGCTTAGCTTTCTTTATAGTCCAACTCTCACATCCATACATAACTACTGGAAAAACCATAGCTCTGAATAGATAGACGTTTGTTGGCAAAGTAATATCTTTGCTTTTTTAATATGCTGTCTAGATTGGTCATAGCTTTTCTTCCAAGGAGCAAGCATCTTTTAATTTCATGGCTACAATCACCATCTGCAGCGATTTTGGAACCCCCCAAAATAAAGTCCATCACTGTTATTGTTTCCTCATCTATTTGCCATGAAGTGATGGGACTGGATGCCATAATCTTAGTTTTCTGAATGTTGAGTTTTAAGCCAGCTCTTTCACTCTCCTCTTTCACTTCCATCAAGAGAATCTTTAGTTCCTCTTCACTTTCTGCCATAAGGGTGGTGTAATTTGCATATCTGAGGTGATTGATGTTTCTCCTGGCAATCTTGATTCCAGTTTGTGCTTCATCCAGCCCAGTATTTCACATGATGTACTCTGCATATAAGTTAAATAAGTAGCGTGACAATATACAGCCTTGATGTATTCCTTTCCCAGTTTGGAACCAGTCTGTTCTTCCATGTCTAACTGTTGCTCCTGAACATGCATATACGTTTCTCAGAAGGCAGTTAACATGGACTGATATTCCGGTCTCTTGAAGAATTTCCCACAGAAAATCCTTCTGTTGTGATCTACACAGTCAAAGGCTTTGGAATAATTAAGAAAGCAGAAGTGGATGTTTTTCTGGTATGACTGACTGCAGTTTGCATTTTTCCTTGTAAGTTCAATATGATCAATTCAGTGGAAGTTCAGTTCAGTTCAGTCACTCAGTCATGTCCAACTGTTTGCAACCCCATGAATCTTAGTAAGTTAGTACTATTTAAATTAAGAGTGAAGATTTGCGCTATTCTATACTGAAAAGTTATGACCAATGTAGATAGCATATTGAAAAGCAGAGACATTACTTTGCCAACAAAGGTCCGTCCATTCAAGGCTACGCTTTTTCCTGTGGTCATGTATGGATGTGAGAGTTGGACTGTGAAGAACGCTGAGCACTGAAGAATTGATGCTTTTGAACTGTGGTGTTGGAGAAGACTCTTGAGAGTCCCTTGGACTGCAAGGAGATTCAACCAGTCCATTATGAAGGAGATCAACCTTGGGATTTCTTTGGAAGGAATGATGCTAAAGCTGAAACTCCAGTACTTTGGCCACCTCATGCGAAGAGTTGACTCATTGNTTTAATTTCATGGCTACAATCACCATCTGCAGCGATTTTGGAACCCCCCAAAATAAAGTCCATCACTGTTATTGTTTCCTCATCTATTTGCCATGAAGTGATGGGACTGGATGCCATAATCTTAGTTTTCTGAATGTTGAGTTTTAAGCCAGCTCTTTCACTCTCCTCTTTCACTTCCATCAAGAGAATCTTTAGTTCCTCTTCACTTTCTGCCATAAGGGTGGTGTAATTTGCATATCTGAGGTGATTGATGTTTCTCCTGGCAATCTTGATTCCAGTTTGTGCTTCATCCAGCCCAGTATTTCACATGATGTACTCTGCATATAAGTTAAATAAGTAGCGTGACAATATACAGCCTTGATGTATTCCTTTCCCAGTTTGGAACCAGTCTGTTCTTCCATGTCTAACTGTTGCTCCTGAACATGCATATACGTTTCTCAGAAGGCAGTTAACATGGACTGATATTCCGGTCTCTTGAAGAATTTCCCACAGAAAATCCTTCTGTTGTGATCTACACAGTCAAAGGCTTTGGAATAATTAAGAAAGCAGAAGTGGATGTTTTTCTGGTATGACTGACTGCAGTTTGCATTTTTCCTTGTAAGTTCAATATGATCAATTCAGTGGAAGTTCAGTTCAGTTCAGTCACTCAGTCATGTCCAACTGTTTGCAACCCCATGAATCTTAGTAAGTTAGTACTATTTAAATTAAGAGTGAAGATTTGCGCTATTCTATACTGAAAAGTTATGACCAATGTAGATAGCATATTGAAAAGCAGAGACATTACTTTGCCAACAAAGGTCCGTCCATTCAAGGCTACGCTTTTTCCTGTGGTCATGTATGGATGTGAGAGTTGGACTGTGAAGAACGCTGAGCACTGAAGAATTGATGCTTTTTAACTGTGGTGTTGGAGAAGACTCTTGAGAGTCCCTTGGACTGCAAGGAGATTCAACCAGTCCATTATGAAGGAGATCAACCTTGGGATTTCTTTGGAAGGAATGATGCTAAAGCTGAAAACTCCAGTACTTTGGCTACCTCATGGAAGAGTTGACTCATTGGAAAAGACCTTGATGCTGGGAGGGATTGGGGGCAGGAGGAGAAAGGGACAACAGAGGATGAGATAGCTGGATGGCATCACTGACTTGATGGACATGAGTCTGAGTGAACTCCGGGGGTTGGTGATGGACAGGGAGGCCTGGCATGCTGTGATTCATGGGGTCGCAAAGAGTTGGACACAACTGAGCAACTGAAATGAACTGAACTGAACTGATAAATGTTGCTAGTTCATTATGAGGTTAGTGTTTATATTGATAGTAACCTTTTGTAACAATATAATGTAAATAATTCTAAAGATAATGTATAATGCATAATTATATATTATAAAATATACAATCTCATGTAATATATATAATTCCAGTTTAATTTGGAAACTTTGTGTCTATATAATGTATATAACTTATGACATAATAATTCAAATTTCTAGATATATATTCTAGAAATTTATATAAGAAGTATCATAGCTGCAATATTGTTCTAGCTCCAAACTGAAACTTGTTTTAGTATGCGTTAGCCACTGAATTAACAAATAAATTTTGGTATATTCATATACTGCATCTTCCCTGGTGGTTCAGATGGTAAAGAATCTGCCTGCAGTGCAGGAGTGTGCTGTGCTGTGCTTAGTTGCTCCATCCTGTCTGACTCTGCAACCCCATGGACTGTATGGAGCCAGTCAGACTCTTCTGTCCATTGGATTCTCCAGGCAAGGATACTGGAGTGTGTTGCCATTTCATTCCCTGGGGATCTTTCTGACCCAGGAATTGAACCGGAGTCTCCTGCATTGCAGGCAGATTTTTACCAGCTGAACTACCAGGGAAGCCCAATGCAGGAGACCCAGATTCAATCCCTTGGTCCAGAGGGTCCCCTGGAAAAGGGAATGGTAACCTGCTCCAGTATTTTTGCCTGGGAAACCCCATGAACAGAAGAACCTGGTGGTCTACAGTTCATGAGGTAGCAGAGAGTTGGACATGACTTAATGATTAGCACACATATTCTTATCATTGAATTTTATTGCACAGTGAAAATAAATTAGGTGAAGTAAAGCAATATAATTAATATGCTTGAATTTCAAGAATGTAATGGTGAATGAACAAACAATTGAATGAAAGTATCAACAGTGTGATTCCAATTGTATAAAGTTTGAAAACAGAAAATTGAAGGATAATTTTGATTAGCAACATTTATTTTTTTTAATGTATAAAGAAAACCATGAAGAAATAAATAAAAATTTCCAGATAAGATAATCTTTGAGATAAGCATCATAGGACTCTTATGGTTTTTAAAATATTGCTATTTTTTTCTACTAAAAAAGTAAAAACTTTTACTAGAAAATTAATAAGTTCATTTGTAGATGGATACTTTCTATTAGTTATAAAATA
>SJYA01000929.1:684298-700303 GCA_006410615.1 Neotragus moschatus | reverse complement strand
AAAAAAAAAAAAAAAAAAAAAAAACTCGTCTCAAAAATCAGTGAACTTTAGTTGGTAATTTAGACCCCTGCTTCCCAAAGTTTATTTGTGTGTTTGTGCTCAGTTATGTCTGACTCTGCCACTCCATGGACTGTAGCCCACCAGGCTCCTCTGTTCATGGAATTTTCCGGGCAAGAATACTGGAGTGGGTTGCCATTTTCTTCTCCAGGGATTTTCCTGACCCAGAGAATGAACTTGCATTTCCTGCATTGGCAGGTGAATTCCTTACCACTGTGCCACATGGGAAGTTTATATATTATATTATGTTTAATATATGTATACATATAAATATAAACTTTATGTGTGTGTGTATATATATATACATATATATCTGATTTAATTAATCCTAGGTAGGATCTAATACTCTGTATATTTAGTAAATTCCCAAGTGAAGTCTATCCTTTCTGTTTTCAGTCTACACCTTGAGTATCAATAACCTAGATCTTATTAAAAGGGAATAAGCCAGTGAAAGATAAATAAAGAGGTACTGAAGGAAGTTACACCAGCAAAATATTTCACAATAGAGGAACTGTCGGAGATACTTCACAATGTTGAAAATATCAAGGATTATCATGAGGGTAGACAATCCAAACTTAGAAATAACTAAAACAGCCTACTAAGTCATTGGAAGAATGGTCACTTGATGTTAAAAGTTGTATGTTGAAAAGGCAAGAACTGTTCAAACAATTCTTGATATACATTTTTAAAGAAATAGAAACACTCTAATGTTTTAAATATCAGTGCATCAAATACATATTAGTTATATTTTTATTTCTATTTATTACACATCTTAACATATTTTGAATTTTTATGTATTATGGAACAATTATAATCTTTCACACAAATTAACTCAGTCATTTTCCATAGTTTTAGCTTTCATAGTCATTTTTATAGTACCACACAAGTGTGCAAAGCAATTGCTTATTGGATTACTGTGAAGATTATCCTTAACATCAAACTTCATGTTTCCACTTCCATAAATATTATGGTGTATATTTTAATTAATTATGAAAACATCACATATTTAGATATATAGCTTTATTTTCAACTTCAAATAATGTAATGAATATATTTCTAAGTTGATGATTTTGTTTATTTTTACTCCAGCTCACTTATTTTCTCTATTCATTGATTTTCCTGGGATGCTAATTCTAAGAGTTTATATAGTTTCCTAGTATAATTCGTACAAATTAAATAATGTTCACCGATGTTTATTTTCCACAGTATCACATAGTTACTAAAAATTATTAGATAGTTGCTTACAAATCCATTAGAACATTTAAATAATAAGCTAAAGAGAATTTGAAATAGTCTGAAAACTTGTTCAAATAGAAATCTCAGTTGTTTAAAAAAAATGAACATATGTTTAAAGCATATTGCACTTATTTGTGTGCATTTATTGACCTAAATTGTTTCAAGAGAAGATGGTGCATTTTGTAAAACAAATATAGTTGGAAATACTTGTATGGATGCTTCAGACAGAAAATAAAGTGTAACCCAAGAATTCAAATAACAAGATATGCATTTTCATAAGACAAAATACTGCCCTAATATTTCAGATGATTTTAGCTTCCATGTTGGCAACCACCAGTCAATATTTCATAGCAAAAAAAATTAATTACTTTCTATTTTAGATAAATTTCTAGTCTTTCTTTCCACTGGTAGGTGTGCTCTCTGAAAAAATATGTAAAAGGTATATCGAGATATAATTCACATACCATACAACTCATCATTTAAATTTTACTATAAAATGTATTTTTTCAGAATTGCAACCATCACACCAGTAAATTTTAGTACATATTCATTACTCCATAGATAGACATATATCCATTATCAGTCACTTGCCATTTACCACCAACTCCTCAAACCATAGCAATTATTAATCTACTTTTCCTCTTCTTGTTGTTGAAAGTTCATGTAAAGTGTGAAAAGAATAAGAGTGTATGTGGTGCTTTTTGAGTGGTTTATTTCACTTAGAATGATGGGGCAAATGTTCATCAGTGTTGTCGCCTGTATCACTCCAGTTTATTGAAGAAGAATATTCCAGTTTATAGATATACCACATATTGTTCATCATTTCATCAGTTGATCAATATTTAGGTGGTTTCCTTCCTGGAGCTATTATGAATAGGTCATAAATATTCATGTAGAAGTCTTTGTATGGATTTATGTTTACTCTTGGGTATATACATAGGATGAAATTGCTGGGACATAAGGTAACTATAGTTTTAAACTCTGGGGAAAATGCCAGACTGTTTTCCAAGAGAGATCTACCATTTTATGTGCAGCAGTATATGAGGATTCCAATTTCTCCATATCCTTACAAACATTTGTAGATAATTTCTTTCAATTAAAAAAAATGGCCATCCTAGTGTGTACAAACAGGATTTCATTGTGTTTATGATTTATATCACATTATTGACTAAGAAAGTTGAACATATTTTAATATGCTTATTGATTATTTGTATCTTTTGTAGAAATGTTTATTAAGATCATTCAATTTTTATTTGAGATATATTTTTATTCTGACTTTTTTGTTTTTTATAATCTAAATATAATTTTTATTATATAAAGATTTGTAAATATTTTGTTCCACTTTCTGTGTTGTCGTTAAACATTTTTTTTAACCAATTAACATATATTATAGCAGCATAGACCTTCTGAGAACCTGCTTCAGAGGGAAATCTACTCATAGGGCACAGCTCTCCATCTTTCTCTTTTTCCACTTTTCCTCAGGTTATATTCAACATTTTTTTTTAATTTACTGGTGTGTAGTTTACTGTGTTAGTTTCAGGTGTACAACAAAGTTATACATATATTCAATACTTTTATCCGCTCTATATGAGACCATATAGGCCATTACAGAATATTGAGTAGAGGTCCCTGTGCTGTACAGTAGGGTCCTTATTAGTTACCTGCTTTATGAACCTGGGTCTTTCACATTGCAGACATATTTTATACTGTCTGAGCCACCAGGGAAGCCCATTTTATATATCGTAGTATGTGTATGTCAATCTCAGTCTCCCAATTTATCCTCCTGTCCCTTATCCTCTGGTAACCATGTTTGTTTTCTACATCTGTGACTCAATTGCTGTTTTGTAAATAAGTTCATTTGTACTTTATTTTTTTGTTTTAGATTCAGTATATGTTATTTGTCTTTCTCTGTCTGACTTAACTCAGTATGGCAATCTCTAGGTCCATCCATGTTGCTGCCAATGACATTAGTTTGTTCTACTTTATGGCTGAGTGATGTTCCCTCTAGGAGAAGGGCATGGCAACCCACTCCAGTATTCTTGCCTGGAGAATCTAGTGGACAGAGGAGCCTGGTGGGCTACAGTCCATGGGTCACAAAGAGTTGGAGACAACTGAACAACTAACACACATGCACACACATTATTCTGTTTCTTAGTGCTTGCACGTTCAGTGTCTCAGTCATGTCTGGCTCTTTGAAACTCTGTGAACTGTAGCCTGCCAGGCTCCCCTATCCATGGACCTTTTCAGGAAAGGACAGTAGAGTAGGTTGTTATTTCCTTCTCTAAGAGATCTTCCTAACCCAGGGGCTGAACCCNTAACACACATGCACACACATTATTCTGTTTCTTAGTGCTTGCACGTTCAGTGTCTCAGTCATGTCTGGCTCTTTGAAACTCTGTGAACTGTAGCCTGCCAGGCTCCCCTATCCATGGACCTTTTCAGGAAAGGACAGTAGAGTAGGTTGTTATTTCCTTCTCTAAGAGATCTTCCTAACCCAGGGGCTGAACCCATATCTTTTGCATCTCTTGCATTGGCAGATGAATTATTTACCACTGTGCCACCTGAGAAGGCCCCCATTACTCAGGAATGGAAGTAATTTCATTACTTTCCAGGTGGCACAGTGGTAAAGAATCTGCCTACCAAGCAAGAGACATGAGTTTGATCCCTGGGTTGAAAAGATCCCCTAATGAAGGAAATGGTAACCCACTCCAGTATTCTTGCCTGGAGACTCCCATGGATAGAGAAGCCTGGTGAGCTACAGTTCTGGGAGGTCGCATCACAAAAGAGTCAGACATGACTTTGTGACTAAACAAGAACAATATTCTGTTATGTCACATAACACATCCTTATACATTTCTCTATTGATGAACATTTAAGTTACTTCCATTCCCTGGCTATTGTAAATAGTGCTTCAGTGGACATGGGTATGCATTTATCTTTTCAAATTACTGTTTTCTCCAGATATATGCCCAGAAGTGAGACTGTTAAAATTGTATGGCAGTTCTATTTTTAGTTTTTAAAGGAATCTCCATATTACTTTTAATAGTAGCTATGCAATTTACATTCTCACCAACTGTGTAGAAGGATTCCCTTTTTTTCTCACCCTCTCTAGCATTTATTGTTTGTAGGTTTTGAGCAAATAGCTTGCCAGGGGGACGGGTAGTAAGGGGGGAATGAGGAAATAGGTGGGAAGATTAAGAGATACAAACTACTAGTTACAGAATAAGTGAGTCACACAGATTAAATGTACAACCCAAGGAGTATAGTTCAATTATACTATAATGTCTTTGTATGGTGATAGATAGTAACTAGACTTAGAATAGTAATCATTTTGCAATGTGTTGTGTACCTGGAACTAATGTGTTTACAGTCAATTATACTTCAATTAAAACTTCATAGACAGTGGGAGGAAATGTATAAAAATGCTAATGATGGTTATCTCTGCTGGGTGGGGATTATGAGTGATTGATATTTTTTACTTTATGCTTTTATGTATTTCCTGTTATCTGCAATGAATATGTATGGCTCATACAATTAGGAAAGAACAAATTTCCTTAAAAATGGAGGGAAAAACACTTGTGCAAAGGTCACTGTCAGAAAAATCAGTAGTAATCTTAGCTGGCAAATTCTTGAATGTCATGAATATAAACAGAGATGGATTTAAATCATCACTTACTTTAAAATAAACTATTTTCCTTTTATTTTTAGTATTACATATATTCTATTACAGAAACTTTATGAACAATCAGATCCAGAAAGTTTCAGGGTCATAGTATTAAAAACACAAACAGATAAACAAACTAAACACACAACTGTAGAACCTGTAGAAATATTTTAAGAAGAAAACACACCCAACATGAAGTTTCAGTCACTTTCATTCTGTGGTTGAGTTTATATGCTATTTAGTAAATAAACATTTGCTCCAGTAACCAATATTAAAATACTGAAAACAATTAATTTATACCATATGTGAAATAAGCATACTTATTTTATTCTCGTATCAGCCTACTCATTAAAGATGATGTAAGACAAAATGTAAAATCCACAAAGTGGAACTACAATTTTGAAAGCATAAGATTCTATTAATTGTGACAGCTTGCCTTTCCTTAATATCTACCACTGCCTAAAATCAACATATTAAGGTCATGAAATGAAAATTTAAAAGGTGATCTCCATTAGTCAAAAATGTCTATCGAGTCAAATATTCGCTGGAGAGCAGAGGTTTGGAAAATTTTGAAATTATATTAATTCACTCAAGCTGTGAGCAATAAATGACAACTGCATAGAATTATACTGGCCTGAATATGCTAGCATATGTTCCAGAAATGTCTAATTTACCATCAGAAAATAATTGAGTTTTTTTGTGTCTCAGGTAAATTATATATTTTTTGTAATGTTAAATTAACAATTTTTAGAAATATGAAAAATAATTATAATTACTTCCATTTTATAAATGTTTACAAAAGTTAAAGAATTTATCCAGAGGAAAAAGGTTAATAAAAATTCTAATATGATTGCTTAGTCTTAGCAAATTATATAGCTAAATAAAATGAAAAAATATATATTGCTTATGGTTTTGGGGGGATATGGATATTTCCTGTAAAAATGTATATAGGCCATTATACACAAATGGATCTTGAAATTTTAGGGTATCTATTGACTTCCTTTTCTCNATGTGGGAAATGAATTGTCGGTCTATATTCGGTTCAGGATACAGGATGCTTGGACTGGTGCACAGGGATGATCCAGAGAGTTGATGTGGAGTGGGAGGTGGGGGGGGGGGGTGGTTCAAGATTGGGAACTCATGTACACCTGAGATGAAATAAATAAATAAATAAAAATAAAAGAAAAAAAATAAAATAAAAAGAAATATTTCACTTGTTTTATCCTGGTTATTTTAATAACTGAATCCAATCAACCTCTATGGATGATTTTTTGGTTTATTGTGTAGACACTAGTTGTCAGGGTGGCTAAATGTCCCGTTTATTAATGAATTCATTAGTTTAAAACTTAACATAAGGATGGAGAAAACAATAGAGACTGCACTTGAGAAGCGTCAGTAGGATATTGATTTAGTTGCCAATCTTNCAATCAACCTCTATGGATGATTTTTTGGTTTATTGTGTAGACACTAGTTGTCAGGGTGGCTAAATGTCCCGTTTATTAATGAATTCATTAGTTTAAAACTTAACATAAGGATGGAGAAAACAATAGAGACTGCACTTGAGAAGCGTCAGTAGGATATTGATTTAGTTGCCAATCTTGTGTTTCGCTGACTCACCATTATACAGACAGAAAATGGGGCAATGACTTCAGAAACACTGAATTTTTTTGTTCATTTTTTAAAGCATTTTTCTGCCTTAAGGAACAATGGAGCCAGCTGTCACAATATAGCCGCCTGGAATGTTACCAATTATTCTGTCACCATGGAAGCAGCATCTGGGGAACACATGACTAGATACAAGTTTCTAAAAGTCAGAGGTTGACATCTATGTTTGTATAAGGAAGCTTGTTTATCTGAAGAGAGATCACATTAATTCTCTGTACACTCCTAAACTATATGAAACGCTACCTTCCTGAGAGAGAAGCTACTAATGTGGAGAATTCCAGAATATCTTAAGATGGCCAACATCAAATAACTACAGACATGAAATGTGTTGAAATGATAGTAGGATGAAGAACTGGTCCTTTGTTTTTACACCTACCTGATGTATGCTAATGGTGATGGTGATGATGAACAAGGGATTGTGAGTGAATCAGGACAGAAAATTTATTATTACTGTTGAACGCAAACAATCATTTTCGTACATTTCAGGCCCGTTCTTCTTAAAGAGCCGGGCTACTTTATTTTCACGTGATGGGCATTCTGTGTTGTAGTCCTGCCTTTGACTCGTGTGTCTATGTGTGTGTGCTCGGTCACGTCCAGCTCTTTGAGGCCCCATGCACTGTATAGCCCACCAGACTGCTCTGTCCATGGAATTTTCCAGGGAAGAAAGAATATTGGAGTGGATTCCTATTCTCTCCTCCATGGATCTTCCCGACCCAGGGATAGAACCTGCATCTCTTGTGTTTTCTGTATTGGTAGGAGGATTCTTTACCACTAGAGGCGAAATATATGACAGTTGCACAATGAGATTAATTTTAAAGGGCTCTTGCCACCTTTTCTGCTGTCATCTGAGAACCGGGCTAAGATGATAGCATGATAAATATTTGGGTGAAATCCAATTATTTGGATTTCAGTGGCAGTTTGTCCCTTATATGATGCTGAAAGATGCATTTGACTGATTTTATGAATCACCTACTTGTCCAGTAGTTGTTTGACCAAATTGTTTTCGTTTGCATTTTGCAGACACAATTTAAATGTGATGACTAGCTCTGTGGGACTTTGTCTTTAAAATGGCTTGTTCAATCATTTCTAGAATTTCAGTAATAAGGTTTACTACTGAACTGTTTAGGCCAATTTATCTTATGATTAGAAAAATCCACACAGTGGTATTGACATTCAGTTGAGCTAAAATTTGGAACAATGAAGTAAATTTTGAATCACAAGGGGATGGTTAAGAATTCTTGAGAATTTGTTTCCTAATGTGTGTGTGTGTGTGTGCTTAGTCACTCAGTCGTTTCCGACTCTGCAACCTCATGGACCATAGCCCACCAGGGTCCTCTGTCCACAGGGATTCTCCAGACAAGAACACTGGAGTGGGTTGCCATGCCCTCCTCCAGGGGATCTTCCCAACCCGGTGATCGAGCCCAGGTCTCCCACACTGCAAGTGAATTCTTTACTGTCTCAGCCACCAGGGAAGCCCTGTTTCCTAATAAAGGGGGTTTAATTACTGTGTCTAATTTTAAAATTTATATCTCATATCATTGTTATGAAACTTTATAGAACAGATCACTCTAAGCTTACTTCATCAATTCTTCATACCAAATACATTTTAATCTATTTTCATTGCAAATATCTAGAAGTGACAATATGAGCTGGTACCAATGCATACTTATTCTTCTTTTTATGGATCAGTCACCTGGTTGCCATAGAAACCTTGCTGGGAGGAGAACTGTCTGGTTTTACATTCATATTCCTTAAGGCTCTTACCTCCAAAACTATGTGCTTTGATTTTTCTGTATCATTGCTATCAGTTTTACAAGTTTTTAAAGCTTTTTTCATTTTATGAATAATGTAGTATTAATACCTAGTCTTCCAGTTAAGAATTTTTATAGCACTATTAAATATTTCTTCAAGGATTTTTTCCTGAAAATAATTTTAAGGTGTATTCCCAGAATAGCTATTTGTAAATTTGAGGACTAATTGGAGCCTTGTGACATTATGATACCCATTATTTTTTTTTTTATTTTTTTTTAGTTTGTTTTGCTTTACAATACTGTATTCGTTTTGCTATACATTGACATGAATCAGCCACCCATTATTGTAATCTAATAATAAGTTTTTAAAAGTCACAGTCCACTGATATATTTACTTGTTTTATGTACTATGAAACTTTTAGAAGTATCATCTAATATTTCCTCTGTTGTTATCATTGTTATTAGAAATAACTATTACTTTTAGTGATAGCATTATCAATAGAAATAGATTTAACAGTTTTCATTAGAAATTCTCTATTGTAACATGATGATACTTTTGTTGCTTGTCAACAAACTCTGAAACGTTTACTATGTACTGTCAGCTTGCTCTTACTTTAATTTTCTATATATAAAAATATATATGACATTCATAACATGTAACAAGAATATATTTGTCCTTTTTTATTTCTTCTGGAGTACAAACATGAAGTGGGTCCTGGCCAAAAACATTGCTTCCATTTCACACGTTACTGCTGGCAGTGAAAACCAGTAAAATGTTCATGGAGGGTAGTTTGGTTCTGTCAAAATTAAAAATGCTCACACATTGACCCAATCATCTCAACACCAAGGTTTTTATTCTACAGATAATTTTGCATATGTGCAGCACAAAATGCATACAAGTGAAACATTTATTGCTGCCTATTTGTCATTTGGAAACATTAGCAAATGCTCATTATTAACAGACTGTTTAGGTGAAGTATGCTATATTTGTACTGTGGAGCACTATGCAGACAGTAGCTAGAGTGATGACTTTTATATGATGGATTTGGAACAATCTTCGAGAGTGAAAACTCAAGGAGCAGAAGAGAGTATATGACATACTACCTTTTGAGTGAAAGGAGAGAGAAGGGGGAAATTTATACATGTATGTTGGCAAATGTATGGATTTTATTTTCGAAGAATTGCCACAAAACTGGGTATAGGTTGTCCTTCAGAGAGGGGAACTGGGTAACTGATTAAAAGGAGAGAGATAAGTTTTTATTGTATCTGCTTTTGTATCTTTGTATCATGTATGTAAGCTTACTTTACATATACATGTATGTACACACATACATAATTTAAAAAAATAAAAGAAATATAGCCTCATAGTGAAAGTTGCTCAGTCTTGTCTGACTCTTTGTGACCCCGTGGACTGTAGCCCACCAGGCTCTTCTGTCCATGGGATTCTCCAGGCAAGAATACTGGAGTGGGTTGTCATGCCCTTCTCAGGATCTTCCCAACCCAGGAATCGAACCCGGGTCTCCTGCATTGAAGGCAGATTCTTTACTTTCTGAGCCACCAGGCAAGTATACATACAGCCTCATGTCTTGGAATAAATATACTGCCCGATACTACTTTTCATTTCTTCTTTCCTCTTGTATAACTTCCATCACTTAAGAGGACTTAAGTTCTTTTATTAATAAAAAACAGACATTTATATCTTTATAACTACCAGCACAATTGTTGCTAAGTAGTCAGAGAAGACTTGGGCCTCTTGACCTTTACATTGTAGAAGTGTTTGGTTTTGTAAATACAGCAGTGCAGTTGGGACTTTGGAGTCTAAAGAGAAGTGGAAATTTGATAGTTATAAAAGAATCCCCCTTTGGAGGCTGGAATTGTTTGTGGTCTAAACTGAGTAATGGTCAAATTGCTTCAAGGTACTATGTATACTGTCTCAGAGTGATATTCTAATATAAATTGTAATTAAATCTCTGAAGATGGTTGAGTTTGCACCATATTAAATTTGTAACATGCTATAAAATGTGTACCATATATGTAAAACATATTTAGAGATTCATGGCAACAGGTTTGAAAACTTACTTTATGTTTTAAAGGTTAAAATAATGAAATAATGTCTAGTATAAAAAATGTTAAAATTTCAATATAGAGAAAGAATTACAAAGATCTTATAAAGTTCTGTGAACGGCTGTCTTGCTTAGGGGTGAAGACTGCCTCAAATTCTATAATTTGTGGTTATTTCAATGACTGTCAATGAGAAACAAAAGTAATTTTCTTAAAAGAAATCTCAAGAACACTAGGAAAATATTTACATCATCATATGCATTCTCACAACACAGGTACAAATGCATGCAGTGCCAATTAACTGATGTTTTCCCTCCACCATCCCCAGGAATTCATATCTGCTTCTCTTCTAAGTATGTTTCAACAACGGTGCAGTCAATACACTCGATCCTCTAGAAAGTAATAATACATACCCCCTGGAGAAGGATGCCTTTGTTTCCTGGATCTTGGAGTTGTACAACATATGGTCTGACAGATTCTAAGCTCCAAGTATCTATTTTTAGACATGATAGTTCTTTACCATTATCTTTCAATAAAAGAGAAGATATTTGTTGAGTTGAGACTTCCTTTCACAGTAGTACCTAAGCTAGAAAGCAAGTGGTTTTGTCAGCTTAGGAAACTTGGTGAGATGAATAATTTAGTCTGTAGGAGTAATATGTCTAGAGAAGAAATTTAAGTAGAGGTTAGGTAATGCAGGTAATTAATTAAATGATCTTAGGATATCTGATTCACAATGACTAATTTAAATATGTCCTAAAAATACATCCGGATCATAAGTCATGATTGTGATATTCTCAAGGGCAATATGGAACACATAATTCAATACACAATAGAAAAAAATAATCATTTTATGTGCTTTAAAACATTTGAGAGTTCTCTCTCTCTTTCTACCTTCTTTATCTTTTGCTAATGTTCACAGAGAATCACAGTGCCTGATCAAAATAGAGAATAGAATCAAGCTAAGGTTTATATTTAATGTCAGGAAAAATGAAAATATTTTAGAGCACTTATCTTTAACTAGACAAATATGTGAATTTTAAAAAGTACTTTTTCTGAGAATTGTTCTAAACCTTACAATAGGGATTGCTTCTTTAGATCGTCACCATAATTAACTGGGTACAAAGAATGATGTGTTATGAAACTCCGTGGTACTAGGAACATGAAATTTAGCAGCTTCTCCTGGGCTGAAGAAGAGACTAACTTTCTCCATGTCACTGATGGCTGGGAAGGCATCAGTCTCACCAACAGAAACAGATGCCAATAAAATCTGCCTTCATGTTCCTCCCTGTCCTTGGTCAAACCTCAAGGCCTGTCCCCCGTGACACTGGAAAAGCAGACTACTTAGTGAAGGGAACCTCGATCACGGTGCTAGATACTTACATTCATGCAGTCCTCAGCTTAGAGATGAGTTGGGTTTCAAAACTTTAGTACCAGAGTAGAATTTTCAGTTATGGAGAAGGCAATGGCACCCCACTCCAGCACTCTTGCCTGGAAAATCCCATGGACGGAGGAGCCTGGTGGGCTGCAGTCCATGAGGTTGCTAAGAGTCTGACATGACTGAGCAACTTCACTTTCACTTTTCACTTTCATGCATCAGAGAAGGAAATGGCAACCCACTCCGGTGTTCTTGCCTGGAGAATCCCAGGGACGGGGGAGCCTGGTGGGCTGCCGTCTATGGGGCTGCACAGAGTTGGACATGACTAAAGCAACTTAGCAGCAGCAGCGAAATTTTCAATTAAGACAATATTATAGATGGTGCTAATGTTCTGGAAAGAGTCTATAAAACGAAGTTTTAAAAGAGTAGTAAAACCCAAAATAGCTGTGAGACAAGTTCAATTCACTTCAGTTCAGTCTCTCAGTCATGTCCACCTATTTGAGACTCCATGAACTGAAGCACGCCAGGCCTCCCTGTCCATCACCTCCCTGCTTCAGCATCAGTCCTTCCAATGAATATTCAGGACTGATTTCCTTTAGGATGGACTGGTTGGATCTCTTTGCAGTCCAAGGGACTCNAGTCTCTCAGTCATGTCCACCTATTTGAGACTCCATGAACTGAAGCACGCCAGGCCTCCCTGTCCATCACCTCCCTGCTTCAGCATCAGTCCTTCCAATGAATATTCAGGACTGATTTCCTTTAGGATGGACTGGTTGGATCTCTTTGCAGTCCAAGGGACTCTCAAGAGTCTTCTACAACACCACAGTTCTAAAGCATCAATTCTTCAGCGCTCAGCTTTCTTTATAATTCAACTCTCACATCCATACATAACCACTGGAAAAACCATAGCCTTGACTAGACATTATTTTCTCTTTGTTGAGAAAGTAATGTTTCTGCTTTTTAATATGCTATCTAGGTTGGTCATAACTTTCCTTCCAAGGAGTAAGAGTCTTTTAATTTCTTGGCTGCAGTCACTATCTGCAGTGATTTTGGAGCCTAAGAAAATAAAGTCTGCTACTGTTTCCACTGTTTCCCAAATATTTGCCATGAAGTGATAGGACCAGATGCCATGATCTTTGTTTTTTGAATGTTGAGTTTTAAGCCAACTTTTTCACTCTCCTCTTTCACTTTCATCAAGAGGCTTTTTAGTTCCTCTTCACTTTCTGTCATAAGGGTGGTGTCATCTGCATATCTGAGGTTATTGATATTTCTCCCGGCAATCTTGATTCCAGCTTGTGCTTCATCCAGCCCAGCGTTTCTCATGATGTACTCTGCATAGAAGTTAAATAAGCAGGGTGACAATATACAGCCTTGATGTACTCCTTTCCCGACTTGAAACCAGTCTGTTGTTCCATGTCCAGTTCCAACTGTTGCTTCCTGACCTGCATACAAGTGAAGCAAGTATCAAAAGAGAAAACAACACACCAATTAAAAATGACTTATGTTGAATGCTGGTGTCTGAAGAAAAATTTTCTATAGAAGAGAGTAAAAAGAATACAGCCTCTTGTGAGAATTGTGAAGAGCTTTTATTAGTGCTTTTATGAACTCTAGAGCTTGTTCTTTCTTTTTACACCAAAAACAAAATTCACTTTAAAATGTCACTTCTCTTTTTTTTCTGGTTTAAATACACCACTGAGGATAGTCTTTTGCTTAGGCATGGTTATAGTCGTGGTGGGGGAGGTAAAAATGGACCACGGGAGAGGAAAATATTCTAGAAATAACCAGTTTCAAGTTAAGACAGGGAGAGAATAAAGGAAAGGGGATTAAAGATGAGATGTCTCGGGGCAAGAGATTATTAAAAATTATCACTAAGAGTGGTGGATATAGTAAAATCAAGAGAAAAATCTGCAGCTTGACATGGGCACGGCTGAGTGATGTTAGGTCAGATAATTTCCTGTCTGTACCTGTCACTAAGTAATACTGTCTGCTCTGGTCAAATTTGTTACAGTGGTTTGAGCAGGGGAAGGGAGGCAGACACAGTGGGAAGGCCTCAACACCTACTGTTTTGTCTGCCCAGCAACTGTTGCCCCTTCTTTTATTCCCCATATTCCTCTGGGGCGGAGGCTCAATCACAAGGAACAACAGCCTGTAATTACTGAAACTGGGAGCCCAGGCCACCGTGGGATTAAGCTCTGAGTTGCTGAGCTGCTAGCCTAAGGCTCCTTGAATTTTCCCTGCTTAGAAACAGAACTGGTCCCAGCATCAAGAGGGGGCTTTAACCTATGGGTAAAAAACGAAGCAACACCAGTTTCAAAGCTACAGTAGTTCTCAATTTTCGCTATCCATTAGAATCATCCGTTGAAAACCAAAACTGGTTTTAAACAGAACAACAAACCAGACCTGTGTCTGGGCTTTCTGTCAAACCAATTAAATCAGAATCCCTGGGGGTGGAGAGCTGGGCTTTGGAGTTCTTCAAAAGCTCCCGAGGTGATGCTAAGTGCCCCCAGCATTGACAACAGCAGGTTGTGAGGGATACAGAGGTGGAAAGCTCGAGTCCAGCTCACAGGTAGGCGTGAAGAGAGAAGTTCTACAGGCAGCTTTGGAGAAGGGTACTCTTGAGGCTCAGCTGGCTTGCCTGGTATGGCAGTGAGGTTCTAGGGACTCAGGCAGAAGCAGGAGGCACTAGCTGTTCAGCAGATACAGGAATCAGGAGCTCAGTGAGGAAGGCTGGATGGCAATAAGGTAAGACTGCCCAGTTTTGCTATCTTGCTTCGTGAAAGTGAAAAGTGAAAATGTTAACGGCTCAGTGGTGTCTGACTATTTGCAACCCACGGACTGCAGCCCATCAGGCTCCTCTGTCCATGAAATTCTCCAGGCAAGAATACTGGTGTGGCTTGCCAATTCTCTTCCTCAGGGGATCTTCCCGACCCAGGGATCGAACCTGGGTCTCCTGCATTGCAGGTACATTCTTTACTGTCTGAGCCACCAGGGAAGAGGAAGCCCTAAGTTACCTCTTCAGTGATTATTTGACAGCACCCAGCTCCCCTTCCCAAAATCTAGCCAAGGTTAGCAGTCATTTAAAATCTTTTCACTGATTTGAGTGCTTAAGATGGGAGGAAGAATGGGCCATCTTCATGTGATCATAAGTCTACCAGCTCAGTGCCTGGAGTGCAAACCTCCTACTCAATAGAATCACAGAAGCCTATAGCAGGAAGGGACCTTCAAAGTCATCTGGTTCAACACTTTTCTCTTGAACTATGAATACCCAAGAGAAATCTCCATGGACTATGAATATCTCCATTAGACTTACTAACGGCAAGGAGTGTTTCTTAAGTTTCTTTGTTTCTCTGGTGCCTACCTGGTGATGCATAAATATCAAAAGACCAACTGAAAGAAAACATTTTTAGATGAGGAAGCTGAGTTGCTTAGTCAGTAAATTAGTCACTTCATTCACTCCTTTATTCATCCATTCACTTAATACCAGACAGAAAGCTTTAGATATCTACAGGAATCAATGTACAACAAGGCGGCTATAGTTAATAATACTGTACTGTACACTTAAAATTTGCTGAGAGTAGATCTTATGTGTTCTCACCCCACACATAAAATAATAGTAATGATGTGAGATGAAGGATGTGTTAATTAGCTTGATTGTGGTAATCATTTCACAATGGATAAGTACATCGAATGATTGTGTTGTATGCCTTATACATACTCAACTTTAATTTGTCAATTATACCTCAATAAAGCTGGAAAAATAAAACTAGCAAACAATTGCAATATACTCACAATTTTCCCTTTCATTTAAGATAATGTAGTCTTTTTTATAGTGGATTATTTTGGTATTTCACAAAGAAAAATAAAATTTTGCAGCTGAAAAAAATAACTATAAGGAGCTAGAATGTTTCTGATCATCTTAGAAATATAAGGAATTTTATTCAGTCAACGTTTTCATGTGCTTACTAGGGAAAGCATTTATTAGGTGCTATGCCTGGAAAATCCCATGGACAGAGGAGCCTGGTAGGCTGCAGCCCATGGGGGTCCCTAAGAGTCGGACACAACCGAGTGACTTCACTTTCACTTTTCACTTTCACGCATTGGAGAAGGAAATGGCAACCCACTCCTGTGTTCTTGCCTGGAGAATCCCAGGGACGGGGGAGCCTGGTGGGCTGCCGTCTATGGGGTCACACAGAGTC
>SJYA01000929.1:628850-683452 GCA_006410615.1 Neotragus moschatus | reverse complement strand
TGCCTGGAAAATCCCATGGACAGAGGAGCCTGGTAGGCTGCAGCCCATGGGGGTCCCTAAGAGTCGGACACAACCGAGTGACTTCACTTTCACTTTTCACTTTCACGCATTGGAGAAGGAAATGGCAACCCACTCCTGTGTTCTTGCCTGGAGAATCCCAGGGACGGGGGAGCCTGGTGGGCTGCCGTCTATGGGGTCACACAGAGTCGGACACAACTGAAGCAACTTAGCAGGAGCATAGAGGTTAATAGGGCTTCCCTGGTGGCTCAGTTGGTAAAGAATCTGCCCTGCAATGCAGGAGACCTGGGTTCAATCCCTGGGTCAGGTAGATCCCCTGGAGAAGGAAATGGCTACCCACTCCAGTATACTTGCCTGGGAAATCTTATAGACAAAGGAGTCTGGCAGGTTACAGTTCATGGGGTAACAAAGAGTCAGACACAACTGAGCGAGTAAGCCATAGAGGTTAATAGAATTTAATTATTAAGAGCTCAGGCTTGGTGTCAAATAGCCTGGATCTGATTTCTGGTTCCTACTTCCTGGGTGTGTGATATGGGGCTACTTATTTAACCACTTCATGTCTCCCTTTTCTTAACTGTCAAATAGGAATAACAAAATATGATTTGCAGGGTTAACAAGACCTTACACATAATAACTATTCAATAACTGTTAACTATTAAAGGCATGATTTAATATGATCTGCTCTTTTGAATCCCTCTCCACGACTAAGAAGACTAGGATCTGTTACCTAGGTGGGATTTTATTTCACTGAGCCTCATGTGGGTTTGGATCTGAAGATGGGCCTGGAGAACAGCTAACTTTGGGTGAAATAGTGGGGAAAGGAATTTGAGGTCCTGAAGACCATCCAGTAGGAAGAAAATGTGAGCCAGGCTCTCCAACAACAGATCTGAGAGTTGATTTTCTGTGTGGTGTGCTAAGCAACCCCTTGGACAAAATCTGCAGTGAAGTCCATTGTGCTCATTCATGTTTTCAGGTGACATGGTTTACTTTAGCAGAACTCAAGGCTGTTCTGGGTTTATCAGAGAGCATATGCAGCTGGCAGAACCAGAGGAAGTGGTTGCTGGTTGCTGACTGTTGGCTTATCTGTTTTCCCTTTCAAATACATTTCTGATTTAAAATTGTCATGCTACAAATACCAAGGAATAAATCTTTAAAGGTGGAATTTCAAGATAGACTATAAATAGGAAGGAAGATAATTTTGAAAAAAGCATGTTTTATTCCATCTTGTGAATATTTGCTCCACTGATCTGCAGTAATGTAACATTTTCTACCAGTGTTGAANTTGCTTATTTAACTTCTATGCAGAGTACATCATGAGAAACGCTGAACTGGAAGAAACACAAGCTGGAATGAAGATTGCTGAGAGAAATATGAATAACCTCAGATATGCAGGTGACAGCACCCTTATGGCAGATAGTGAAGAAGAACTAAAAACCTCTTGATAAAAGTGAAAGAGGAAAGTGCAAAAGTTGACTTAAAGCTCAACATTCAGAAAACAAAGATCATGGCATCTGGTCCTAACACTTCATGGCAAATAGATGGGTAAACAGGGTCATACTTTATTTTGGGGGGCTCCAGAATCCNTAGTGAAGAAGAACTAAAAACCTCTTGATAAAAGTGAAAGAGGAAAGTGCAAAAGTTGACTTAAAGCTCAACATTCAGAAAACAAAGATCATGGCATCTGGTCCTAACACTTCATGGCAAATAGATGGGTAAACAGGGTCATACTTTATTTTGGGGGGCTCCAGAATCCCTGCAGATGGTGATTGCAGCCATGAAATTAAAAGATGCTTACTCCTTGGAAGAAAAGTTATGAGCAACCTAGATGGCATATTCAAAAGCAGAGACATTACTTTGCCAACAAAGGTCCGTCTAGTCAAGGCTATGATTTTTCCTGTGGTCATGTATGGATGTGAGAGTTGGACTGTGAAGAAGGCTGAGCACCGAAGAATTGATGCTTTTGAACTGTGGTGTTGGAGAAGATTCTTGAGAGTCCCTTAGACTGCAAGGAGATCCAATCAGTCCATTCTGAAGGAGATCAGCACTGGGATTTCTTTGGAAGGAATGATGTTGAAGCTGAAGCTCCATTACTTTGGCCATCTCATGTGAAGAGTTGACTCATTGGAAAAGACTTTGATGTTGGGCGAGATCAGAGGCAGGAGGAGAAGGGGATGACAGAGGATGAAATGGCTGGATGGCATCACTGACTGGATGGACGTGAGTCTGAGTGAACTCTGGGAGTTGGTGATGGACAGTTAGGCCTGGCCTGCTGCGCTTCATGGGGTCACAAAGAATCAGACACAACTGAGCGATTGAACTAATGGACTTCCTAAAATGTGCAAAAGGACCCCTAAGTTATCTGGATAGGATTTAAGTGAAATCACTGGTCTCTACCTACTTCCATATTACTATTCTGAAATTATACATTGTAATAAGATAGATGCTACAGGCTATATATCTAGCACCCAAATTATTATTCTTCCACAGACTTAGAGTGAATGTGAAGCATCATATTATTATATAATCTTGGATCCAGAATTTAATGGTTCACATGTAATAAATGAGGCTATCAGATTTAATAACTGAACTACAGAACTTCTCAGGCTATTCTTTGGCTTTAACACACCAAGTTACACGGAAGGGTGGCATAATTAAATAACACTTCTAAATTTCTTATTGAACCAAGCAGCTAAGATGTATGTATGTATGTTCGTATAGTGCCCAAGTGGCTCAGTGGTAAAGAATCTGCCTGCCAATGCAGGAGACAGAGCAGATGTGGATTTGATCCCTGAGTTGGATAGATCCCCTAGAGAAAGGCATGGCAATCCACTCCAGTATTCTTGCCTAGAGTGTCCCATGGACCGAGAAGCCATTTGGGCTACTGTCCATAGGTTCTCAACGAGCTGGACATGACTGAAGCAACTTAGCACACACATAGTGCCCAGTATTGAAAGTCCTGTGCATATATTAAGTTATCTAATGTTTAACCATGTATTAACATAAAGTGTTTCTTACCCAAATCTGACAGGGAAGAAAACTGAGTCTTAGAGAGGTGCAGTAAGTCTACATTTCACAGCCAAGAAAGTAAATGCCGAGTTTGAACTCAGCTAGACTGCTGCCAGAGTCCTTGCTTTCAGTCATCATCTTCATAGGAATAATATTGGGCATACATTTCACTTTTTGTAAAGACAGTTGCTCTGAAGTTTTTTAGTATCCCTTCGAAAAATTAGTTTATTCCCTAGAAAGACTGACAGAAAATGTTACGTATATAAACTCTGAATTATGGATTATGGGAATACTTTGTTGACACAAGATCCTTTTAATTGGTTCAAATTATCTGATTAATCATTTTTTGTTGTTTTTTTATGATTATTTTATAATGCCAATATTATTATTTTATAAAAATGGGTTTGAATGATTTCAGAAGAATATCTAGGTCTGAGGTGGAGACTTCTGAAGTTATGAGACATTAGGAAGAACTTAAGAAGTGAAAATAATGTATTGTCTTCCAAGTTACCAGAAATGTAAAAGGTAAGGGAAATAGGGAGACACTTACCTATTTGAAAAACCTCACATATTCCTGGGTAATTTTGCTTCCCTGGAAATCACTGGTATCTACCTACTTCCATATTACTATTCTAAAATTATACATTGTAATAAGGTAGATACTACAGGCTATATATCTAGCACCCAAATTATTATTCTTCCACAGACTTAGAGTGAATGTGAAGCATCGTATTATTATATAATCTTGGATCCAGAATTTAATGGTTCACATGTAATAAATGAGACATATGTTTTGATTTTTTAATAATAACTCTTGTAAACTATACTATGAGTTTGTTTAGTTTTTGAACTATAATTGACCTACAACACTATGTTAATTCCTGGTGTACAACAAAGTGATTCAATTTTTCTACAAATTTCAAAATGATTACCATCATAAGTCTAGTTACTATCTGTCATAATACAAAATTATTACAATACTATTTCACATCCTCATGACTTATTTTATAACTGGGAGTTTGTATTTCTTATTCCCCTTCTATTATTTTATTTATCCTCCCCACATCCCTTCTGGCAGCTGTTTGTTCTCTACCTATGACTCTGTTTCTGTTTTGTTGTGTTTGTTCATTTTTGTTTTTAGAATTTCACTATAAGTAAAATCATATAGTATCTTTCTCTCTCTGACTTATTTCACCTTGAATAATCCCCTCTAGGTCCATTCATGTTATCCCAAGTAGCAAGATCTCATTCTTTTTATGACTAAGTGATATTCAATATGTGTGTGCATGTGTGTGTCTACCGTATCTTCATCCATTCATTTAACAATGAGAAGTGGATTTCTTTGGTGTTACATTTCAATTCCTTTTTCTTTATCTTTTGTATATGCATTGTAGGTTTTTGTTTGTGGTTATAACTAGGTTCATTAATATTGACCTATATATAGGTCAATAACACACACACATATGCATGTCCCATGTATATATATTAAATATTTCATATATATGTGTGTGTATCTTAGTTTCTTGTAAGCTGATAGTCACTTGAGTTTGAATGTATTCTAAAATCATTGCATTTTTATTCTGCTTCTCTCACCAAGGCTTATGTTTTTGACATCATGATTTGCATCATTTTTTTATGTATACATCCTAACTACTTGCTCTGGTTACCATTGATTTTAGTATTTTTGTCTTTTAACCTTTATATTAGCTTTTTAAGTGACTGATTCACTGCCTTTGCTATATATTTGCTTGTTAGTGAGATTTTGTTCCTCTATATATTTTCTGATTTATGATATTTTCTGCTTAAAGAAGAACTTTAACATTTCCTACAAGGCCAATTTAGTAGTGAAGTGGTGATAAATCCATTTAGTTTTGCTTGTTTGGGAAATTCTTTATCTTTCATCAATTATGAATGATAATCTTGTCAGGTAGAGTATTCTTGATTATAAGATTTTTTTTTAACATTCATTGTTTTAAATATATCATTCCACTCCTTTCTAGCCTGCAAAGTTTCTGCTGAAAAATCAGCAGGTAGCCTTAGTTTGCAGTGTATTGGAGTCACCTTGATCGGACAACTGAATCCGGAGTGGCCATGACTAGGGTTGCCCAGGTGTGCCATGCTGGGACTGCATTGGAAGGATGACAGAAGAGACAGATGGAGCAAGCATGCACTGGAGGCCCAGGAAACACGGCTTCAGGGCTCGAGTTCCCCGGGTTTGCCCTGCCCATGCTGTTGAGGTAGAGAGGAAAGGGGGAAATGGTGCTCTTTGATGTCTTTCAGTCCCTAGAGAGAATTCCAGCAGTTCTTGACCCATTTGGCAGAGACTCTAGGGTGAGTAAATGGATTTCCTTTATATAAATACAAATATATATATATAAATACAAATATATGTATGTATGTATATATATATATATATATATATATATATATAATAGTCTAGTGCCCTTTAAGCTGCTGTTTTTCTGCTATGGCCCTGAGTGAACATGTCTGCAGATCATCCCCACAGTGATATCCCTTTCTCTATGGTGACATTTCCATCCCTACAGTTTCTCCATCTCTTCTACCAATCTCTGTCATTATTCTGTTATTTGTTTTACAGATTCTATTTAGTCATTCTTTAATTCTTCCCTAGGAGGAACTGTTCTATCTATTGAAGTATATCTGACATGTCTGTGTGAGAAGGTGAGTTCACGGTCTTTCCACAGAGCCACCCTGAACCCATCTCCCAAAGTAACGAGGTTTTTGATTTTTTTGTAGTGAAATATTTAACTTCCTTTCTCATTCCCTCTTCTATATATTGTGTAGCTCTTTTCTTTGTGGTTACCATGGAGATTACATTTAACATCCTAAAGTTATAACATTCTAATTTGATCTTAAACCAGCTTAACGTCAATAACATCAATAATATAAAAAATCTCTGCTTTTCTACAGATCTGTCCTCATCCTTTCTTTTGATTATTGATGTCACAAAATTGCATCTTTATACATTATGTGTTCCAAAACATAAGGAAATAATCACTTTTAAATGTATCAGTCTCTTAAATTATATAGGAAACAAAATGTGGACTTACAAACCAAAGTACATAAAACTAGTTTTTAGATTAATAACAGTTTTTTTAGTTTCTTAAATCATGTAGAAAACAAATTTATGGTTATAGTAATACAAACTAAAATGAATAATTTTATTTGTGAACTTCACTTGACTAGAAAGAGACTTCCATGTCTGTGAATCCTTTACCAGTATGGGTGAGTAAAATCCAATCTGTCGGGGGCAAAAGCTGAATTCTCTCTTCTGGAGTTGGGACATCCATCTTCTGCCCTTGCACCTTGGACCTCCTTGTTCTTATGCCTTTGAACTCCAACTGAATTATACAACGAGATTTTCTGGTTTTCCAGCTTGCAGATGGCAGGTTGTGGGAATTTTTGGCTTTTATAACCCTTCGAGTCAATTCCTATAATAAATCTCATATATATATATATATATGAATATGTTTATATATATGTATTTGGGAAGTGAGGACAGAAACAGTTTGAGATATGACCACTTCTACAGGCTGAAACTGAGAGCAGTAGGTCACTCATATAAAAAAAGCATCAACTGTCTGCTTCATGTTGTTTTCCAAGCTGAGATGCAGACCTGCTATTCTCATTATCTAATTTTGCAACTTACCTCTGATTTCTACCATTCAGAAATACTTTTCTTTTTTTATCCTTAAGGTGTTTCACTTTTGATTGTGAATTCTAGTACTTAAGAGTTCAATTATGAATTTGGAGAAAGGACTTAAGATAACTACGGAAGAGATGGTTACACATTTTGAAAGATTATTTTATACTCTGGAGATGAGATATGTTCTCTTAGTCATGCCAAGTATCAAATAATGGTGATGTGTACAATTAAATTTTCCTCATTTTTATATTGTTCCTGTAATACCCACAGGTCAATAGCTACATAGAAAGGGGTTTCCAGTAATAATAATAATATATATTTTAATTAATTTATTTTTTAATTGAAGAATAATTGCTTTACAGAATTTTGTTCTTTTCTGTCAAACCACAACATGAATAATAATATATTTTTTATGCTATGGAAATTCTAAGGTTTTCCAGAAGTGCTCAAAATTTTAATTGTAGAAGAGTAGTTCAAGAAATATATTGTAAGTTATTGGAGAAGGAAATGGCAACCCACTCCAGTATATTTGCTGGGGAAATCCTAGAGAGAGCAATCCTAGAGAGAGAAGCCTGGCAGGATACAATACATAGGGTCACAAGAGTGGGACACAAATTACCAACTAAACCACCATCACGTGCTGAATTATAGCTGCCACCCAGTACCTGTAAAGGAAGAGTTACTATATAGGTTTCCTTTACACAAGCTTAAGCTGATGAGAATCTTCATAACAGTTTACAATGACTACAGTCTTCCCTTGGTATCCAAAGTATTGGCTCTAAGACCCCCCACTGATACCAAAATTCACAGGTGCTCAAGTCCATTATATAAAATGGCATAGTATTTGCATATAACCTATGTACTTCTTCCTGTATTGTATACTTTTAAGCATTTTAAGGTTACTTATGATACCCAATACAATATAAATGTTATAAAAACAGTTGCTGGCTCATGGCCAATTCAAATTCTGCTTTTTGGAACTTTCTGGAATTTTTATGCCCTGGTTATTTTTTGATCCACAGTTGGTTAAATCCATGAATGTGGATTCCACATACAAAGGACCGATTTTTATCTACAGGAGTTTGCAATCATGCACAAATTGACATAAAACAATAAAATAGCAAAACTTCAAAATTTAATATTAACTCTTTAATTTTAGGAATTATTCTCATTTTTTACCACAATAGTTACTAATAACTTGTTATGATTGAAAAGTTAATATGAATATATTAGTAAGACAGAGTAATTCTTGTACTTTTGATGCCCTTATCATTATTTCAACTTACCTGATTTTTGTTTCTCACTCAGTCATGTCTGACTCTTTGCAACCCCATGGACTGCAGCTCGCCAGGTTTCCCTGTCCTTCACCATATCCCAGAGCTTGCTCAAACTCATGTCCTTTGAGCCGGTGATGCCATCCAACCATCTCATTCTCTGTTGCCCACTTCTCCTGCCTTCAATCTTTCCCAGCATCAGAGTCTTTTCTAATGAGTTGGCTTTTCACATCACGTGGCCAAAGTATTGGAGCTTCAACTTCAGCATCAGTCCTTCCAATGAATATTCAAGATTCATTCTTTTAGGATCAAGTGTGGTGTCTGCATATCTGAGGTTATTGATATTTCTCCCAGCAATCTTGATTCCAGCTTCACCCAGCCCAGCATTTCACCTGATGTAATTTTCATAAGTTAAATAAGCAGGGTGACAATATACAGCCTTGATGTATTCCTTTCCCAATGTGGAAACAGTCAACTGTCCCATGTCCCATTCTAACTGTTGCTTCTTAACCTGCATACAGGTTTCTCAGGAGGTAGGTAAGATCTTCTGGTATTCTCATCCCTGTAAGAATTTTCAACAGTTTGTTTTGATCCACATAGTCAAAGGTTTTAGCATAGTCAAGGAAGCAGAATAAAATGCTTTTCTAAAATCTTCTTCCGTTTTCTGTGATCCAACAGATCTTGGCAATTTGATCTCTGGTTCCTCTGCATTTTCTAAAACCAGCTTGAACATCTGAAGTTCATGGTTCATGTACTGTTAAAGCCTTGCTTGGAGAATTTTGAGCATTACATTTCTAGCGTGTGAAATGAATGCAATTGTACAGTAGTTTGAACATTCTTTGGCATTATCTCTCTTTGGAATTGGAATGAAAACACATTTTCCAGTCCTGTGAGCCCTGCCGGGTCTTCCAAATTTGCTGGCATATTGAATGCAGCACTTTCGCAGCATTATCTCTTAGAATTTGAGAAAGCTCAGCTGAAATTCCATGAGCTCCACTAGCTTTGTTCATAGTGATGCTTCCTATGGCCCATTTGACTTCACACTCCAGGATGTCTGGCGCTAGGTGAATGACCACAGCATCGTGGTTATCTGGGTTATTAAGATTTCTTTTGTATAATTGTGTGTATTCTTGCCATCTCCTCTTAATATCTTCTGCTTCTGTTAGATTCAACCTATCTAATGAATCTTCTTAAATTTGTTAATAGGACAAATCAATCTGGTTATTCTAGCAGTATTGTACTCAAAAAATAGGAACATGTGTACCTAGAGATTGTTGTATCCTCAAATTGCAACTAATTAGTGAATTTCTTTGGAAAATATGACTATATTTTATCTTCTAGTTAAAAGAGTTTAAAACACTGCCAAATTCAGGACACTTTTAAAAAATGTGATCTGTACCATGCTGCTTGTACTTTGTTCTTAAATCAGAGTACTTCAAATACATTTTCTGATATTCTGCCAATGTTGTGTTCTGGCAAAACTGGGCTCTCAGTCTTACAACATCTGCCTGAGAGAAAATGAGTAGTTACTGATAACATTAGGAGGTATATAATCTTAGGACTGAATTGAGCTAAAAGAAGTGTATTTGTGTGAGATGAATTGCCAGGTATCAGAGTAGTTAATTAAAGCCACAAATCCAAAATGAAGTTAAGTCTTTAACGGTTACTACAGTAGTGTAAGCCAGAGGATGAAACTGGAAAAATGATCAACTCTCTCTGTTCCATTTTCCCCCATACAGCAGGGCACTGGTGGGGATCAGGTGGATCAGTACATTTGCTCATCTCACTGTTGAGCAAATCGAAAGAAAAATGCTACAGTTGTTTTATGGACCTGGGTTTGCAGAGAAGATAGAAGACAAAGGATCAGGAGTACTAGGTACTGAGTTAAAATGGTAAAAACTTTCTTCAATGAAGCGTCCTTTCTGTGTCTCTAAGGAAGCATCAGCAGAAGCACCTGAAGAATATCTCTGGCCAAGGCCTTAGATAAGAGACCTAGGAATGAAGGTGCTTAGAATGGGAGCCCAAATACTGGAAAGAGTGTGACTGGCTAGTTTGTGTTCTTGAACACAACTCCTCTCAGAGACTGTAGTGCCTGGGCTGTGCACCATATTTGGCATGGGGAGAGCAGATTTTCCCCATGAGACTTTCCAGGGGGCATCTTTGTCAGGCCTATAGTCAAGCCTGAAAAATCAGATAGGTTCTTAACCAGGAGGTGGATTCTGCAAAGACTGGCCTGTAAATCCATTCTATGAAGATGTAAATCATCCTAACTAGGATCCAGAACAGCTCTTGGCACTTAACAGTTATAGAGTGTATATTTTCTGCCAAGGTTAGTATTTTTTTAATTTAATAAAATCTTTAAAAATATTTTTTTTTATGTATGGCTTAAAGAATGTTAACCCAGCAGTGTGGTTCTTGCAAAATATAGCTCAAGAGTAGACATCAGAAGTTCAATTTTGATTTTATTGTTAGAGAATGCTAATTTTCTCCTTAACAGCTTAGTTTACTTAAATTATACTTAAGAGTTTATAAAAGCTGCAACTGTTATTTTTTTTTAAGCTATTTGGTTGACAGTTATTAGTCTTTCTCTTTTATTAATGCTGAGTCATAAGACAAATCAGTAAACATACTGCAATGCTCAGGAAGCTGTGTTAATGTTCACAAATATAATACTAGGGGAAAAGTATTTGAAAAATAAATATATAAATAAATACATATATTATATATATAAGAATCACTTTGCTGTCCACCTGAAACTATCACAGCATTATTAATGAAATATATTCTAATATAAAATAAAATGTTATAAAAACTAATAAAAGCAGTCACATTTGCACAACATAGATGGAGATTGTCATAATGAATGAAGTAAGACAGAGAAGGAGAAATCCCTTATATGACATCCATTATATGTAGACTCTAAAAATAAATGATACAAATGAATTTATTTACACAGAAAGAAATTCATAGACTCAAAGTAGGAGATTTTGGTTGCCTGGGGGAAGGATGCGGGGAAGGGATAGTTAGGGAGTTTGGCATGGGCATGCACACACTGCTATTTTTAGAATGGACAACTAACAAGAGCCTACTGTATAGCACATGGAATTCTGTTAGATGGTATATGTAGTTGGGAGCAGAGTTTGGGGAAGAATGGGTACATGTATATGTATGGCTGACACTCCAATACTTTGGCCACCTTATGTGAAGAGCTGACTCATTTGAAAAGACCCTGATGCTGGGAAAGATTGAGGGTAGGAGGAGAAGGGGACAACAGAAGATGAGATGGATGGCATCACTGACTCAAGTGATATGAGTTTAGGTAAACTCCAGGAGTTGATGATGGACAGGGAGGCTCAGCGTGCTGCTATTCACGAGATCACAAAGAGTCAGACATGACTGAGTGACTGAACTGAACTGAACTGTTATGTATGGCTGAGTCTCTTCAGCTGTTCACCTGAAATTATCACAACATTGTTAGTCAACTACACCCAAATACAAAATAAAAGGTTTAAAAAGAAAAAAAAAATTAGTTACCCAAGGTAGCGGGTGAGATAAAGTAGGGTACATGGGGAGAGGGGTAAGAATAAGCTTTCTCCATATATATTTTGATATATTGTTTTGCTAACTCTGCCATATGTATGTTGTTATGTATTCAAAACAAAAAAATAAAAACAAATATAAAAAGAACAACAATAAAAGCAATGTTGTTTGCAACTGATGGGCATGGATGAATGAAGCCTAGAAGCATCAGTACCAACTAAGAGCTAACAAATACTCACTGGATATTAACTGGGCACCAATCACAATTTGAAACTTTGTATATGGATTAATTCATTCTACCAAATTACTCAATTAAGTGTTATGCTTGCAAAGAATCAGACATGACTGAGTGACTAACACTAATACACTACTTAATCTTTTTTATAAAATTGGCAATAAAGAGACACAGAGAGGTTGTCATTTGCTCATATTTCACAAACAGTAAATAGGAGATCCAGACTTTTGATTTAGAGCTCCTGCTTCTAAAGTAATTTTTTCTGTATAAAGTAAGATTTTGTTAATAAATAAAAATGTATAGCATATTAAATTTATAATATCATGTCAACATAGGTACAATACAACTTTTTACAATCCATAATTGTGAAATTTGATTTGATTTAAAAAGCTTCTTATGTAGTAATTTAAAAGGTCTCAGAATGTTTCTATGTAAAATTTTAACATTAAAATTTACGCCATGTAATTTTTTCTTTGTCCCTCTTTTCTCTATCATACTTAAATAAGAGTGAACTTTAAGCTCTGCTAAGCTGCTAAGTCACTTCAGTCGTGTCCGACTCTGTGCAACTCCATAGATGGCAGCCCACCAGGCTCCCCCATCCCCGGGATTCTCCAGGCAAGAGTACTGGAGTGAGTTGCCATTCCCTTCTTCAATGCATGAAAGTGAAAACTGAAAGTGAAATCGCTCAGTTGTGTCCCACCCTCAGCAACCCCATGGATTGCAGCCTTCCAGGCTCCTCCGTCCAGGGGTTTTCCAGGCAAGGGTACTGGAGTGGGTGCCATTGCCTTCTACCTACTGGTTAAATAAAGCCAAATGCCAACTCTAAAGCAAGGACACGACCAAAAATGTTTTAAAGTCTTTTTCATTCAAATATTTTAAAGCTTCCATTAAAATATAAAGAAATCTCCTTAAAATTATTCTCTTGCATAGAACAACTTAAAGAGAAGAAATAATGACTGGTCAGAGAGATGTCAGAATGCGCCTCTCAGGGTACATTAAACAAAACAAAACAAAACAAAAACTCACACACCATATTCTCTAAGTTCAGAATAAGTTCAGATAAATGAATGCCTGTCATTGAAAGAGCTTCCTAGTGTCAAGCCTGGATGTTTGGGGGACTGTTCAGGGGCATCAAGCTGTGCTACACATTGGGAACCCTGCCAAATGAATGACATTTCCAGAGAACACAGGCAGAATTTTAAGAAGTTGCCTTGTCTTTCCTAAACAGTTGGGCTAAAGGGTATTTAAAAAAGAAAAAGACACAGTCAACCTGCTGGGAATACTAGGGAGAAAAGCCAACAGATCTTTAAATTTACTAAGTTGAAAATAAGCTGTATGGCAAGAAGTAATATATTATGAAGTTTGATACGTTTTGGCTTTGGTACTTTTTCATTTGAAAAAAGTCTAAATATCTTCTGTCTTTTAAGACTTTGTATTTTAGAAAATCATGTGAGTAAATATTTTGTATGGCAAAAGGAGATGATTGTATTTGCTCTTTCCTAACCAAGTGTTAGTCACTCAGTCTTCTCATATTCTTTGTGACCCCTTGGACTGTAGGCTGCCAGGCTTCTCTGTCCATGGAATTTCCCTGGAAAGAATACTGGAGTAGATTGCCATTTCCTTTTCCAGAGGATCTTCCCAACCAAAGGATCAAACCTGGGTCTCTTGCATTGCAGGCAGATGCAAAAGGAGTTGTTGGATTTGGTCTTATTTTGACCAAAAATATATAGAAATACCATGGAAACAAATATAATTTTAATTTTAAAAATAAAACAATATCAGGAGAAATTCAAGTGACAAGAATGCATTAGCACCATGATATCTGAATTGACAGTTGATATTTCACAATGGTGAAGGCAAGATAAATTATCTTAAGCATAATCAAGACAGAATCCCAATTGAACTCCTTGCATAAAACTGAGAACCTCTAAGGAATTGATTTATTAAGTGCCAGAAGGTAGAATAGAGAAAGATATTAGAAGTGCTAAAGATTTAAAAATCATCGCAATCTGAAGAAAAATAGGAGTCTTCATATGGAGGCACATGCTGAGTCTAAAGCAAGATATTAAAAAAAAATAAAATCCATATTATCAAAAATAGAAATAATAACATATTATCAAAGAAACAGAGATTTCAGTAACTATAGATAACAAAATTATTTATAAAACATGCTAATTGCACTATCATCAGTATTCCCACTAAAAACTGGAAGAAAATATTTGTTGAACCATAATTCTATACCCAGATCAGTTACCATAAATGAATGAGTTTAATACAGAGATATCTTAAAGAATGGACATCACTCATATGTTCCCACTAAATAAATTACAAAATAATCAGTATATAAAGATAGGAGGAAAGGTTGAGATGTATGTAGCAAGTTTAGCAAAAAAAAAAAAGAAAAGAAAAATTTTGATAAATATAATTAATCATTCCCTGAATAAAAATAAAGTCTTATTTAAAGTTGAAAACATCATGGATCTCAAACTCCAGATAGCATAGCTGAAAGGAAGAAAATTGTGTTGAAGTATTCTAAAATTCCTGTGAAGTTTTTCAAAGGGTGATAAGAGATATTGATTACATTAGGAGTTTGTGAAATTGAATACATTTATTAAATTCAAATGTAGCTATTAAATAGTATTATAGAGATGTGCATCTTTCAAAAAGTGATTAACAAATAGTTGATCAATAAAAGTCAAGGAAGGAAAGGAATAAAATTTTAAAATATATAATAAATAAAATTTTTGAAATAGGATATTAGGAATGTGATAATAAAATAAATAAAACCAAAAATCAGCTGAAACCCAATAAAAATCAGATAGAAATATCAAAATATATAAAACTTTTTGAGAAAAATAGGACATTTTCTTGAAAGAAGTACAAGTGGGCCTATATACATGGAAAGCTATACGTTTTCAATGCTGTCATTATTATGATGATGGAAATCCCATAGTAACTGGAATAATTTCACAAATTGACAAAATAGTCTTGAAATTTATGAGTATGGTCAAGAATAGCTACAGTGATTTCCAAACAGAAGAAACAAGGACACAACTAGGGAATGGACTCTCTTTTCATTTTATTTTTTAATAATATGTACCCAGATTATAAATAACCTCAGATATGCAGATGACACCACCCTAATGGCAGATAGTGAACAGGAACTAAAAAGCCTCTTGATGAAAGTGAAAGAGGAGAGTGAAAATTTGGCTTAAAGCTCAACATTCAGAAAACGAAGATCATGGCATCTGGTCTCACCACTTCATGAGAAGTAGATGGGGAAACAGTGGAAACAGTGTAAGACTTTATATTTTGGGGGTCTCCAAAATCACTGCATATGGTGATTGCAGCCATGAAATTAAAAGATGCTTACTCCTTGGAAGGAAAGTTATGACCAACCTAGATAGCATATTCAAAAGTAGAGACATTATTTGCCAACAAATGTACATCTAGTCAAGGTTATGATTTTTCAAGTAGTGATGTATGGATTTGAGAGTTGGACTGTGAAGAAAGCTGAGCGCCAAAGAACTGATGCTTTTGAATTGTGGTATTGGAGAAGACCCTTGAGAGTCTCTTGGACTGCAAAGAGATCCAACCAGTCCGTCGTAAAGGAGAGCAGTCCTGGGTGTTCTTTGGAAGGAATGATGCTAAAGCTGAAACTGAAGTATTTGGCCACCTCGTGTGAAGAGTTGACTCCTGGAAAAGACTCTGATGCTGAGAGGGATTGAGGGCAGGAGGAGAAGGGGATGATAGAGGATGAGATTGCTGGATGGCATCACCGACTCATTGGACTTGAGCTTGAGTGAACTCCAGGAATTGGCGATGGACAGCGAGGCCTGGCGTGCTGCAGTTCATGGGGTCGCAAAGAGTTGGACACGACTGAGCGACTGAACAGAACTTAATTCTCTCAGCTTGCAAAGAAACAAATAGTAACATCTGTTGAGCATTTCGAAAATACAATATACAAAAGTTTCCATTAACAAACATAAAAAGTTTATACAGTTACTTATATATGCAAATGCATGCAGAAATGAAATGACTTTTTAAATCCTCGAAGTAATTTTCACTACTAAGCCTTTGAATTTAGAATCACGTTTTAAATGGCATTCAACTTAACATAATAATTCTCATTTTGAAAATAACTTGTCAATTATTTTGTCATTCCTGTGCCACACTGTGTTTATGTCAAATAAATCATGTTAAAGAATTATGTTTATGAGCAATCATTTTATCATTCATAATTTGTCACTTTGGAACTACATTATTGAAGCATTTACTCTGTTTTGATTTTGCAGTGTAAACAAAGGCCATCTTAACAATGTGTGTGCTGATTGTGAGGGATTTGGAACACATCTTGCCATAAGATCAGAACTGAGCAATAGATAAAGTCTTTCATTTCAAACATGGGTGTCTACTGCCCCCATTGTGGTGTGCCTTTCACATCATATTTTATATAGAGAGCATTCTGTATGGGACAGATGGAGGGAAATATCTAAATTGATTATATCATTAATGAAAAAAAAAACAGTGTACACATATATACACAAAATTCTTTATGTCCCCTTCAGAACTTTCTTAACCACCAACTCTTGTTTCTCTGTTGTTGCTTTTGTGTATCTACTTAATATATATTTGCTCCTTAGTTAGCAGTCCTATAATCCAACTTTTTATGAAGTTTTGATTCCCATTCCTTCTACCAAATACACTTAAAACCCATTATATAGGCAAAGCATAAAACTGATGGTGATAAAAATGGGTAGTAAGTTATTTAAAATAGTTGAACTCTGATGCCCAAACTTTATCACCACTATTCTCTCCCACTTTGCTACTTCTCATTTTGGGTTGGAAATCATGCAATTTGCTTCTTTATCTTACAAACTTGCCTGTCAAGCAGTAGAAATAGCAATTTTCTGTTTTATAAACTTCTGGAAACAGAATACCTAGTAGTGGAAGAGATGAAAAACTTAGAAGAAAGCTGATGGGATTGGTAGTAGCAGATGGGAAGAACAGGAATCTTGAATTGATTCATGTGGGACAATGGATGCGTGTTTGATTATTTTAAATAGTTGTAGATAAAAAAAGAATACAATGTCAGTTGTTCATCTATGCTAAATAATTTTTAGGAGATCAGTTGAAGCTTAGAATAAACTTGTTGCTGCTACTCTATTCACAGTAACTAGTTACCTAGATCTTTACAAGTTTTTCAAACTACTCCCTTCGATTCAAAATAGGGAAGAAACAGTCCTCAACATATTTCAGAAATAATTATTGCCTTTTATTCTCCCATATTACTGATGTAGCAACCAGTGATGCCTAACTTGTTAAAGTGTCTGGAAAAAATGACTTTCTCTAAAAATCATGTTGTAATTGATTTTCCAACACCATTTCTTTAATGCATTACTTTAAGGCTCTTGCTTAAGTCAAATCTTACTTGAGGTACACAGAACACATTTGTCAATAAGTTACCCTCTACTTCTCACAAGGAGGTAGACCTCTACCTAGAGCTACCTCTCTAGCTCCATTTAGCAGCCCCAGAAACATTCTCATTGCAGGGTTACAACCTGTAGGTCTTACTGTTAATCAACTTTATGACTTTACAAGACATGCATAATTTTGTCTGTGGAATTCACCAGGCAAGGATATTGGAGAGGTTAGCCATTCCCTTCTCCAGATGATCTTCCTGACCCAGAAAAGGAACCCAGGTTTCCTGCATTGCAGGCAGACTCTTTACCATCTAAGCCACAAATAAATTTTATAGATTTATCACTTCTAGACATCTCCATCTTGTAAATGTGGTTATCTTTCTTTTTAAATTAGAATTTTCAGATGAAGACAGAAACAAATGTTTTTGACATAGTGGCTAATGTTGTGTATATGATTAGAAAAAAAAAAATCTAGTTCCCATCTATAGAGATCATACGACAAAAGCTATACCCATAAACTATTAAGATGTAAGGAAATTCTGTTAATGTGTCTGAGTACATAGGTTTACGTAAATATGTGTTTTTGTGTGTGTGTGCACGCATACACACATGTATGTATAGCTTCATATAAAAATAAGAATCCACATAAAAAGAAGTAGCATCAGACAGGAAAGAGATAAAATGTGTTAGCTATTTCATTTGTTCATATATATATGGAGAAGAAAATGGCAAACCACTCCAGTGTTCTTGCTTGGAGAATTCCGTGGACAGAGCAGCCTGGTGGGCTACAGTCCTTGGGGTCACAAAAAGTTGGACATGACTGAGCGACTAACACACACACACACACATACATACACATATACATATGTGTGTGTGCATGGAACAAGGTACTTTAATAATCAAACCAAAACTGTACATATAAACCAATACTGTCTCTTGCAAAACACAATGTATGTGTGTACACACACACATTTCATAGTTTGCATATACTGATGTGGATTTGTGCTAAGCCTTTCTTTTAAGAAAGAAAGATTCTTTAAGGACCAACAATATGTATATAGTGGGTTTGTCATCTAGTCATTCCACAGAAAGTCCATGAAAGTGTAACTCATAACTTGTAAGCACTGAGTTCATGTTGGTAGTTACACTGCCTAATTCAATATTCTTCAAGTAGTAATAGCCCAATGAAGCCAGAGATTTGAAAGTATTTATATTTATAGGTTATGTAAATAAATAAGATTACATAGTTTTTTAATTCTATTAAGTATGGTTTGATATATGTCTCAAGTAAATTTCCCTCTGCAAAAAGTAATAATTTGGGCACTAAACTAAAAGCATATTGACTAAATAGAATCAACAGCTCCTTTTTTAATGCACTATTTTGTTTTAAGCCACATTGCTTTTTCATAATGTTAGTTTATCAAGGCCTAAATTGACATTAAATATTTGCAAGTTCAAAAGAATAAGGGGATCTGTTTGAACCTGTCTTTCTAGGAAGGGCTAAGTGAAATAGAGTGGACTTGAACAGCTGGTCCTAAAAGAAAAAGATCACTGGGGTCATTTAGAAGGAGAGACAATATTTGTGATCAATATTACCAATTGTTAAAAACTTTTTCAGTCTTAGCATTTACTTTCTATAAGTAAGTAATAGAATACAAGAGACGCAAAAGCAAAATACAGAAATATATATTATGTTACTTAAAAGTTTAAGCTGGCATCAGTTCCACTGCTGAGTCTCAGATACATTTTTCAGCTCAAAGTCATCTTCATATGTATGTATATATGACCAATTCTATTGCTGAATCCAGAAATAAAAATTCTTCACTTGTATCTTACAGACATATGCACATGCATATATTATACGTACAGACATTTGTGTGTGCACATGTATACAAATCTGTATTATACATAGGTGTGCATGTATATAGTACATACATGAGCAGATATATGCAAACATACACACACACACATACACACACAAGAGGTAATCAGGCAAATAGAAGGTACAATTGCTGTAATCTGAGGACTTCCTGAACTCCTCAGGAAATAATCTGACGAGTAGAATTTGCATTCAGGCATTTAAATGAAGAATAACTCAGATATACTGTTTGTTTAAATCTGAGAAAGAGCTCTTACTTGAAATTAATTATACTTTTATTTTATCTGTTTGGCCTCTAGAATGCCCTCAACAATATTGTATCTGAGACTTTAATTAGACTTGTTGGTCAATGATTTGTTCAGTTCAGTTCAGTCGCTCAGTCGTGACTGAGTCTTTGTGACCCCATGGACTGCAGCATACCAGGCTTCCCTGCCCATCACCAACTCCCAGAGCTTGCTCAAACCCATGTCAATCAGGTCAGTAATGCCATCCAACCATCTCAACATCTGTCATCCCCTTCTTCTCCTGCCTTTAATCTTTCCCAGCATCAAGGTCTTTTCCAATGAGTCAGTTCTTCATATTAGATGAATGGATGGTGGATGAGGGGTTGAGTTGGTGACTGACTGATGGATATAGAAGTACTCTTTTTCAACTATCTCATGAAGAGCATTTAGCATGCCTTGACTTGTGTGAGTACCTGTCTACCTTGTAAACAATTCTCCCTTAAGGTCTCTGCAGCTAGATGTCTTCTTCATCTTGAGATGTCTTCCTGGCCTGGCACAGTAGTATGCATGGAATAGGTAGCAATAATTTTTCTATTAAGTTGATGCCATTGCCAAATTTGAAAGTTTATAACATGATGATTTGCATCAATTTGATAGGATATCTAAGCAAAGTATGTAAAACCAATGTTCCTTTCAGTCTTTTTTTTTTTTCCCAATTTTTTTGATCTTTATTTTGCAAATGATCCTGATTTGCTTCAGTATTCCTTCTTCTCTTTTCTGGGACATGTACATCTGCTTCTGACACCTGTCTTCTATCTCCTTTTGTAAATTATGAAGTGATGCCAACTCCTTTTATCAACAAATTACCCTTAGAACCATTTAAACACTATAATGATTCATTGATTTTCCTTGATTCTTTATGAATTTCCAAAAAGACTCGATGCTTCTATTAGTTTTGTTTGTCCTTTCTTTTCCTATATTTAATATTTATAGTTGGCAGGCCCAGATGGTGTACTTTGTTATGTCCTGAAATGTTTTTTTTTTCCATTTCTTAACTACAGTAATGGCAGTCTCTAATACCCCTAGCCTGCATCTCTACTTGACATTGTAGATTTCACTTTCATTGAATTACTTATTGAACTATGTTTGACACTGCAAAATATACAGTAATCTTTTCTTCAATTCAGTTCAGTTCAGTTTTTCAGTCGTGTCAAACTCTTTGCAACCCCATGAATCACAGCAAGCCAGGCCTCCCTGTCCATCACCAACTCCCGGAGTTTGTTCAAACTCATGTCAATCTAGTTGGTGATGCCATCCAGCCGTCTCATCCTCTGTCATCCCCTTTTTCTCCTGCCCCAATCCCTCCCAGCATCAGAGTCTTTTCTAATGAGTCAACTTTTCACATGAGGTGGCCAAAGTATTGGAGTTTCAGCTTTAGCATAATTCTTTCCAAAAAACACCCAGGACTGATCTCCTTTAGGATGGACTGGTTGGATCTCCTTGAAGTCCAAGGGATTCTCAAGAGTCCTCAACACCACAGTTCAAAACTATCAATTCTTTGGCACTCACCTTTCTTCACAGTCCAACTCTCACATCCATACATGACTACTGGAAAAACCATAGTCTTGACTANCATCAGTCCTTCCAATGAACACCCAGGACTGATCTCCTTTAGGATGGACTGGTTGGATCTCCTTGAAGTCCAAGGGATTCTCAAGAGTCCTCAACACCACAGTTCAAAACTATCAATTCTTTGGCACTCACCTTTCTTCACAGTCCAACTCTCACATCCATACATGACTACTGGAAAAACCATAGTCTTGACTAGATGGACCTTTGTTGACAAAGTAATGTCTCTACTTTTCAATATGCTATCTAGGTTGGTCATAACTTTCCTTCCAAGGAGTAAGCATCTTTTAATTTCATGGTTGCAATCACCATCTGCAGTGATTTTGAAGACCCCCAAAAATAAAGTCTGGCACTNTGGAAAAACCATAGCCTTGACTAGACGGACCTTAGTCGGCAAAGTAATGTCTCTGCTTTTGAATATGCTATCTAGGTTGGTCATAACTTTCCTTCCAAGGAGTAAGCATCTTTTAATTTCATGGTTGCAATCACCATCTGCAGTGATTTTGAAGACCCCCAAAAATAAAGTCTGGCACTGTTTCCACTGTTTCCCCATCTATTTCTCATGAAGTGATGGGACCAGATGCCATGATCTTCGTTTTCTGAATGTTGAGATTTAAGCCAACTTTTTCACTCTCCTCTTTCACTTTCATCAAGAGGCTTTTTAGTTCCTCTTCACTTTCTGCCATAAGGGTGGTGTCATCTGCATATCTGAGGTGATTGATATTTCTCCCAGCAATCTTGATTCCAGCTTGTGCTTCATCAGCCCAGTCTTTCTCATGATGTACACTGCATATAAGTTAAATAAGCAGGGTGACAATATACAACCTTGACGTACTCTTTTTCCTATTTGGAAACAGTCTGTTGTTCCATGTACAGTTCTAACTGTTGCTTCCTGATCTGCATACAGGTTTCTCAAGATGCAGGTCAGGTGGTCTGGTATTCATATCTCTTTCAAAATTTTCCACAGTTTATTGTGATCCACACAGTCAAAGGCTTTGGCATAGTCAATAAAGCAGAGCTAAATGTTTCTCTGGAACTCTCTTGCTTTTTCCATGACCAGCGGATGTTGGCAATTTGATCTCTGGTTCCTCTGCCTTTTCTAAAACCAGCTTGAACATCTGGAAGTTCACGGTTCACATATTGCTGAAGCCTAGCTTGGAGAATTTTGAGCATTACATTACTAGCATGTGAGATGAGTGCAATTGTGCAGCAGTGGGCTTCCCTGGTGGCTTAGAGGTTAAAGCGTCTGCCTGCAAAGCGGGAGACCTGGGTTGGATCCTTGGGTTGGAAAGATTCCCCTGAAGAAGGAAATGGAAACCCACTCCAGTATTCTTGCCTAGAGAATCCCATTAGCAGAGGAAGCTGGTGGGCTACAGTCGACAGGGTTGCAAAGAGTTGGACATGACTGAGTGACTTCACTTTTAATTTCTTAACCTACTACTTTCTCATGTTTTTCTACATTGACCATTTGCCTTTGTTGTTTCACGATGTCCTCAGTTCATTGTAATTTTTAAAGTTTTGCAAATATTTTAGATATTGCTATTTCCTCATGGAGGAGACACTGAGGAAAGAGAAAAAGAAAATAATTTGAGATTGATAGTAGTGGCAGATATTGTAGAAGAATATACATGCTGATTGATTTACACTTTTTATATCCCTGGAAGTGCCCTTCTTGTAAGTTGATAAAAAAGAAATGCATAGCTTTGTTTTATATTTATATAAATATCTTTAAGAAAGAATTTCATAGTAGCATGAATTAACAGAACTAATTCATATACTTAAAAGTCCCACTGATTTCTTCACAGTCTTATTTAGTATAATCAGTGACAGATTCTTACAACTCATTTTCTGCACAATCTTCAATAAAATGTACAAGAAATCACATATCAGTCTCTTAAGGACTTGATTTTTGAGTTACATACTAGACTTCCATAATATATTTTTAATGCTTCAACTCTGCTTCAGTTTTGTAAATGCTAATTTACAGATCATAATGTTAAATGTTTTATTCTAATGAATTTTAATTTAACATATCAAGAACTACTTAGAAAACATCCTCTTTTTTCATTTAAGTAGCTTTATTTTTTATCACATATGAGCATTCCCTCAAAAGTTCCTCATGAGACAGATCTAAAAATAGAAACTTCCTATTCATGTAACAGTCCTGCTCTGGGCAATGAAATCTGTACTTTGCCCTTGAATTCAACATCAAACAAGATTGCATAGATTTCTCAACTACTACACCTGACAATGTCAGTCACCTTTTAAAAAGACATTTGTAGCATCACTAGAGACTTCTATTTTCATAATTCAGTGAAAGCTCTGTACACATATTAGAGGGTGTTATGTGACCTTTAGTCTTTCATGTCTATTTTATCATTGTTTTCCTAATTTCAACTTAGAACAAAGGATATACAGCTTTCTAAAAATATTACAGTAGAGGATGACTGGAAGGATAAAATATTTCCAAACTGGAATTTACAATTTATTATTGAATTTGGAATATGTGAAGACAAAGTATATTTTTATTAACAGTGTTAAACAAATGACATATTATTTTGAACTCATTGTATGCTAGGCAAAAAATTACAGACAGCTGCCTTATGGCCATATTCTAATGTATATGTAAGTATATGTACACATACATGTACTGTTACCTGTATCATCTTTACAGGTATACACATCCGTACCTTTAAGATAGTTCACATGAAAGAAAGGACTTAGGGTTAATCACAAAGTTTGCTCTAACAAAACCAGGAGAGCTTTGTTTGTTTTCATGATAACATCTATCTACCTGTAAACAGCTTTGACCTTCTGCTGCTCATTTCCCTTCCTTTTCTATGTTCTGTCACATTCTATGGGAAAGTAAAACTATCATCCTTGATGTTGTTACTTCATTTATTAGCATTTAGTACTTTTAAAATGTAAAGCTCTTAATGAATTTGCACATAGAAATGCTCATTTTCAGGTATTTTCTGCTCATTTTGTGCTCGCTTTTCCAGAGTGCACAGGTCTTCCTGCTTTCAGTCCCAGTGACTGCAGTTGCAGTAAAACAACTAGGCAACCTGGACAGGATTTCACCATGTCTGAGCACCAGTTCTATGTGCTAACCAATCACGTTTATGCTTTACTGTCATTCTACCACAAAAACAGAAATGTTTCTTTGGTAGTCCAATGATGATTTTCACAACCATAGTTTCATTTATTTTAACTCATTTACTTTTTATGTGTTAGAATTTTGTGCATCTCTTGCACAGATCCCTGGGTTGTGAAGATCCGCTGGAGAAGGGAAAGGCTACCCACTTAAGTATTCTGGCCTGGAGAATTCCATGAACTGTATAGTCCATGGGTTTCCAAAGAGTTGGACACAACTGAGAGACTTTCACTTTCACTTTCACAGAACAAAGAAAATATTCCAGAAGTAGTTTTGAAGCATGTTTATTTGCTTTCCCCAAATATGGACACAAAAGAGGCTTACTTTAAGCATATTCACTCTCAAGATAGTTGTGTGCCTTGACACTCAGTACTGTGTGCTAGTATGTTGTGCAGAAAAGTAAACACTTTCACACTTTCTCCAGCACCAACCTCTATGCCATTCACTATTACTATGTATCTGGGCTACTAACTTTTTTTAAACCTTGCTTTTGTAGGCATTTTATCATTCCTTGTTAGATCTCTGAGCATTAAAAAATGAATTAAGACCCAGTCCAAATTTCTGGAAACTCTCAGTGAAGAGAATGAGATAGAAGTAAAAAAAAAAAAAAAAGAAAAAAAAAGCTTTTGTGAGATACCGTGAAATAGTGAAAGATACAAATGCAGCATGGTTACTTACCAACCGAGACTGCCAAATCCAGATGTGATGTAAGCAGGATTAGCTTTTATGTGACTAAAATTGCATGAGACCCCAAGTGAAACGTGCCCTGTTCAACCTCACTCTGTTTTATGGTGCATTGAATCACTGAGTGATGATCAATGCTATCACTGATCAGTAATATTATTGATGTTTTTAAGCTTTTCCATTTGAGGTTGTAACATACATATAGAATCTAAAAAAGCAGGTAATAAAATGGTGTGAGCATTAGAAAATAAAAGAGACAAAGTTATCATTCTCCTCTGTAGTTCACAGGAAATGTTTGACACATTAAAGCAAAATTTTAATATCATTTTTATCTTCATGGCCTACATTCTATATCTTTAACTTCATTTCTCCATTATATTTCTCCAAACATCCTTTCTATCTTTTCTTTCTTTTATTATTATTATTTTTAACATTTAGCAACCAAGAATGTACTCATGCTTACTTGTTGAAATTGTATTTGGCCTTTCTTTTTATTTTTTAACTGTACAATCTTCTTGCCTTTCAAATCAACCAGCCACCTCACCTGGGCACTCAAGGTGTTTCGTTCTTACCTCTAGTTATTATATTGCTTTGTAACTATGCACTTACTCTACTATGTGTTATGCTCTGCACCCTAGTGTAGTTCTCCTGAATTCTAAAACTTGCAAAATTATAGATGATCTATGAGTTAAATAGGAGATTAGGAAAAATTCTTAATGAAGAAAGCGAAGAAGGCCAGGAAGTACGATAAAGATCAGATCATCCACACACAATTCTCCACAAAGTATCAATTACTACTTACATTTTTAGTCTTGACATATAATCAGGTACTTTTTCTTATATTCCTAATGTCTAGTACTTTCCTGTCTTACTGTGGTGCTTATAAACTTCATTCATGTTAGAAGATCTTCCTGTCAAAACTCTACTGATTTTTAAAAACCATTGATATATTTGCCGCTTTTGCACAATTTGTATATGTACTACACTCTCAGATCAGTATAAGTTTTCATGTTATACAAGAATTCTCTGAGAAACTACTTTCAGTCCTTTGAAAAGCATTCTTGGGGAAAATATGGTCACAGTATTATCTTAATTTCTAGGAATAAATCATTACATAGCATTTTTTTTTTTACTGCATCTTTTCCTTGCTGCCTTACGTTTTTGTACAGGCTTTCAGGTAATCCAGTTTCATAAGTTTCAAAATCTATGTATTTGGAAAATATAGTGTTGTGTAAAATGTTCATATCCTTGGTGTATCATGATACTGGTTGAAATCATTTGCCATGTGCAATGGAAAGAATTCCCTTGTCTGAGACAGACATAATACTGAGCTGGAGGAGGAGAAGGAATGAAGAGGAAGTTCTGAAACTTACTGAGAACTAGCTGTACAATAGGCACATGTGTTCCAGGGCTTTACTGTTTTAGATCATTTAATCTAACAAGAACTCTGTGTGTATTAACACATGGATCACACCCAGCATATATTAGGTATTAAATAAATGTGAGAGTCCTTGCTGTCTCTTTGGTTGAAAGATACATTTTGGCTTTCTTATATATCAGAGAAAAAATAGATTTCATTATATCTTGATGCTATTTAACATTATTTACATTGACAATATTTTCACCTCTTTTCTTGTTTTCTGTAATTCTTTAGATTTAAAAAAAAAATTATTGTTCACCCTTCCCCTTCCCTGATGCTTGAGTGGTGCATTTATTCTAAAATATTAAAAATCGTATCATCGACATTAATTTGACATAGATGACCACCTTTCACTTTGAATTTTCCAGTGACATTTAATTCAGAAATAATCTGATATTTAGGAGGCCTGTTCAATCTACGTCATTTTAGTCTTTGGAAACAATGTTAATTCTGTAGGTCTTCCAGTAAAATGGTAACATCTACTCTATTGAGTTAACTTCATCAAAATAAACTCTACTTGGCTGAAGTCAGGATAGTTTGTACTTGAATCTCAATACTTGTTCATCTTCTTTACCTCTGAGTTTTTAATAGACTACTGAAATTAAATATGATATATAAAGAAATTAAACTGTAAGTTCAGTGCCCTCGTTCACATTTCATAAGAACTTCAATTCTAATACCACATTTGATCATTTTAATATGGGATAAATAAAAGATTACTTTTTAAATGTTTTTATTCCTTTATAGTTAGGTCTATCCTTTGCATACTTTTATTCTGTACACTTACCAATAATTTTAAAGGAGTGCTGAGTATAACAAAAAGTGATTAGCACAAATATTTTAAGAAAAGGAAAGAACTATAGAATACATAATGTATATTTAACACATAGAAAAGTCAATCTACAACAAATTTCCCAACTCTGTCATTTCTATATGTTTGTAAAAACCTAATAAAATACCTAATATTAAGCATAGATACATCATAAAAATGCTTCTATTAAAATGCTATAATTTTTTCCCTTTCCTTTTGATATATAAAGTATTTTTCTACATTTGCTTACTGTTTGCTAACTTTTAAAGCAAAATACATTTTCTGGATGCCCAGATAGAAGCATTTATTGCAATATTACTTATTGCATATAAAAGTATAACATAAAAGTACAAATAAGCTTTTAATGCTTAGACCATTTATTCATCAATGAAACCAATGCAGCTTTCAAATTAAAAATTTACAACATGGAGTGAGTGAGGAGAGGGTGGAACAAATTGAGAGAGTAGCATTGAAACATATGCATTACCATATATAAGATAGATGGCCAGTGGAAACTTGCTGTATGACATGAGGAGCGCAAATCTGATGCTCTGTTACAGCCTAGGTGGTTGGGTAGGGTGGGAAGAGAGGGAGAGGTTCAAAATGGAAGGGACATATACATACCTATGGCTGATTTATGTTCATATATGGCAGAAGCCAACACAATATTGAAAAACAATTATCCTCCAGTTAAATAAATTAAAAAAAAATCAAACAAGAAGGTTTTTCAGTATAATCTACATCTTTTTGCAGTTTTCTTTATTCTTGTTTCTGAAAGGGGAATGCAAATCTACTGATTATAATGTGGTGATTAGCAGTTATATTTTACCTCCATATGACTTACTCCTTAAAGCTAGAAGAATCCAATAAAGGAAGGGTGAACAGAAAATAAACAAGCAAATAAAAATAAACAACACTATAAAACCAATAAAATATATATTTAAACTATTTTATTAAAGTACTATTTTGCTAAAGTAAATTACTACTCAAAATAATGACACAGTAATGATGTCTGTTGCACAGGTTTATTTAGCCTGGTTGTGCTAACAGTGCTGTGTGTAGAGTGCTGACTTAATTATTTTCTTTTATTAATTATTTTCTTCAGATTATGAAAAAAATATATTTCGAGAGTTGCAAGACAATGTTTGGCTTTCACCTGGCAGGGGTCCTTTGGTGTGGTAGAAAGTTAATAACTTTCTCATTATTTCATGGTAATATAAGTAGTACTCCTTGGCAAGAGATTAAGGGGAAAAAAATAAGAAAACACTAGATGTCCCTCTGCAGATGGATGGATAAGGAAACTGTGGTACATATACACAATGGAATATTACTCATTTATTAAAAAAAAAAAAAAAGAGCACATTTGAGTCTGTTCTAAAGAGGTAAATGAAACTGGAGCCTAATACACAGAGTGAAGTAAGTCAGAAAGAGAAACACCAATCAGTTCAGTTCAGTCACTCAGTTGTGTCTGACTCTTTGCGACCCCTTGGACTGCAGGACCCCAGGCCTCGCCATTCATCACCAATTCCTGAAGCTTACGCAAACTCATGTCCATTGAGTTGGTGATTCCATCCAACCATCTCATCTCTGTCATCCTCTTCTTCTCCCGCCTTCAATCTTTCCCAGCATCAGGGTCTTTTCAAATGAGTCAGTTCTTTGTATCAGGTGGCCAAAGTATTGGAGTTTTAGCATCAGTCCTTCCAATGAATATTCAGGAATGATTTCCTTTAGGATGGACTGGCTGGATCTCCTTGATGTCCAAGGGACTCTCAAGAGTCTTCTCCAACACCACAGTTCAAAAGCATCAATTCTTTGGTGCTGAGCTTCTTTATAGTCCAACTCTCGCATCTGTACATGACTACTGGAAAAATGATAGCTTTGACTAGACAGATCATTGTTGGCAAAGTAATGTCTCTGCTTTTTAATATGCTGTCTAGGTAGGTCATAATTTTCTTCCAATGAGCAAGTATCTTTTAATTTAATGGCTGTAGTCATATGGAATGATTCATATGAATTAATTTCACATGCAGTGATTTTTGCCCTCCCCAAATTACAATATACCAGTATAGTATATTAACACATATATATGGAATTTAGAAAGATAGTAACAATGATCCCATACACAGAGGCAAAAGAGACACAGATGCAAAGAACAGACTATTGGACTATGTGGGAGAAGATGAGGCTGGGATGATATGAGAGAATAGCATTGAAACATGTGTATTACCATATGTAAAACAGATGACCAGTGCAAGTTCGATGCATGAAGCAGAGCACTCAAAGCCAGTGCTCTGGGACAACACAGAGAGATGGTGTGGGGAGGGAGGTGGGAGGGAATTTCAGGATGGGGGGCACATATGCACGTGTGACTGATCCATGTAGATGTATGACAGGGGCCACCACAGTGTTGTAAAAAGATTGTCCTCCAAGAAAAATAAATAATTATTTTTTTAAGTTATTAGAAAAGCACATACATATATAAGCACACACACACATAGAAATAGAAAACCTCTGTATATCTGATGGTAGTCAGCTAGATGTTCAGGGATACATACAATGATATATGTGAAAAGCATATATACTTTAATAAGTACATATTTTTTAATTAGAAAATTAAAAATAAATATTCAAGAATTTATGGACTCCAGGGCAATCTCTGTGGACTTTCAGATATCCATGAACCTAGAGTAATATACATACCATCATCTTGCTAATTATAAAATGCTTCATCCACGGTGAAGCTTGAGTTTACTCGTAATTTTGAGCAAGACAGAAAAAGAAGAAATCATTTGAAATGTATGATTATATAATGAATTGTAACTAGAAAAAATATGCTCCAAATTTATGTCACAAAAAATATTCCTCAGGTGTTTTAAATTTGAGGGGATATATAAAATTGTGTATAAAGTCGGAGTCTGAAATCCAGTATTAACTAGATAATCAACTTTTGAATTATATCATCATAAAATAAATATTTAAAAATATATAGCCCAGAGGAAAAAATATTCAGTCAATTCGTGTATGTGTGTGTGTGTGTTTGTGTGTGTGTGTGTGTGTGTGTTATGAGCAAACTCTGGTTTATATTGAACTTACTTTCATGTCTCTGTAATCCTCAGTTGGTTGACTACATATCCTGAATTTTCTGACACAACCTCACTTTCAAAAAAATACATTTTCAAACAACACGTCCCAGTTGTATTTCTTGCTGTGGCATGTTTCAAAAATCTTTTGTCAGAATATCTTTGAGCACACACACATACACAAATCTAACAAAGCATTTAAAATTTGTATTCATTTCAAAAAAACACTGTGGAAAATGATATTTCTAAATCCTAAAGAAAAAAATCTAACCCAATAGTTAAAAGGTTATTTCAACCTGAAAGCAAAACCTTTTTTGAGATTCAACCAATTCACCAAAGCCCTGAATTTTATTTAGAGGACAGAAATGTAAGATGCAAACAGCTAAGAAAAAGACTTCAAGGAGATCAAACCAGTCAATCCTAAAGGAAATCAGTTCTAAATTTTCATTGGAAGGACTGATGCTGAAGCTGAAGATCCAATACTTTGGCCATCTGATGCAAAGAACTGACTCACTGGAAAAGACCCTGATGCTAGGAAAAATTGAAGGCAGGAGAAGAAGTGGGTGACAGAGGATGAGATGGTTGGATGGCATCACTGACTTGGTGGACATGAGTTTGAGCAAGCTCCAGAAGCTGGTGATGGATAGGGAAGCCTGGCCTGCTACAATCCATGGGGTTGAAAAGAGTTGGACATGACTGAGCGACTGAACTGAAATATTCCAGTATGCAAAATATTTTAATTACTAATGCTACTAACAATAGTTCTTAAAATAAAACTTAATTAACAATGGCTAAAATTAAGTCATGTGTAGCTATATCAGCATGTTATATGTAACTAATTATACACAGTGTAATTAATTTTGTCTTGGAGATTAATTGTATTAGATGGATAAATATACATATATGTTAAAATAAAATTTCATATCATTGATATTCATTTTAACAAACATATCTATAAAAATGACTAATGATAATAAATAAGGCTTTTCTTTAAATATATATAAAAAGATACATTGAATTAAATTTTAATATTTTATTTGAATATTTTTTTCTTTTATAATTTACCTTATTTCATGACTACCTAAAGGAAGATGAAGATTTTCCTTTTGGTGACTGGCACTAAGAATAATATTCAAAGTATTAGTCAACTACCAGGACTTTGGGCACTATAAAATCAAGGATACTCCTATAAACAACAATGTGGGCTAACCAGTAGGTACAGGTTAATATAAGCTCTGCCTGAAATCGGACAAACAGCAAGCAAATGACACATATATAGCTGGAGTGAAACAAGTGATCCATGACAATAGCGGTAACAGCAAGGATATGCTAAGTAGATCTCAAATGGGAAGAGAGAATAAAATTCATTTTCTGTTTATTTCCCATGGCCATTGTTGGTCAAGAATTGATTATACTATTACAAAGAATGAAGAGCTATAGCACAGGCTGCATGGAGTTGTGGTCAAGTACAAGGACGATGTGTGAACTTACAAGTTAATTAGCCTGTTTCCTCATATGGTAAACAGGGAAAACAAGTTCTTACCAGGGCTCTTGTTTGAAAGATTTAATTAATATAACTTTAAAAATACTCAGTACAATGTATGGCACTTAATTCATGCTCGATATTATTATTTTTTGTGGTAAGGAATTATAATTCAATGAACTCTATGATAACATTCTATTTTTTAGAGGTCTTGAGAAATACAATAAAGCTTTAAATGTGGTCTTTTTTTTTTAGAAGTCTTTTATTCAAGCTAAACATGATTTTATATAGCTTAGAGTAAACTTACCTAGTGAATATAACTATATTTTGCATAATAATTCTAAAGATAAGTGTGCTAAATTAAGCTCTTACATTATAAAAAAAATGATCTTTATTATAGGTATTCTCAATGCCCTCTTGTATCATAAAAGTGACATATTCTACCTTCATAACTCTTCTGAAATATAAGACCAGGAAATAACTATTAAGGTGAAAGTACGAACCTAGAGTTTCTGAATGCTTGATGGCATATTAACTATTCAGTTTAGTTTAGTTCAGTCACTCAGTCGTGTCCAACTCTTTGCAACCCCATGAATCACAGCACCAGGCCTCCGTGTCCATCACCAACTCCCGGAGTTCACTCAGATTCATGCCCCTCAAGTCAGTGAGGCCATCCAGCTATCCATCCTCTGTCGTCCCCTTCTCCTCCTGCCTCCAATCCCTCCCAGCATCAAAGTCTTTTCCAATGAGTCAACTTTCACATGAAGTGGCCAAAGTACTGGAGCTTCAGCTTCAGCNCAGGCCTCCCTGTCTATCACCAACTCCCGGAGTTCACTCAGACTCACGCCCATCGAGTCAGTGATGCCATCCAGCCATCTCATTCTCAGTCGTCCCCTTCTCCTCCTGCCCCCAATCCCTCCCAGCATCAGAGTCTTTTCCAGTGAGTCAACTCTTCGCATGAGGTGGCCAAAGTACTGGAGTTTCAGCTTCAGCATCAGTCTTTCCAAAGAAGTCCCAGGGCCGATCTCCTTCAGAATGGACTGGTTGGATCTCCTTGCAGTCCAAGGGACTCTCAAGAGTCTTCTCCAACACCACAGTTCAAAAGCATCAATTCTTCGGCACTCAGCCTTCTTCACAGTCCAACTCTCACATCCGTACATGACTACTGGAAAAACCATAGCCTTGACTAGACGGACCTCGGTCGGCAAAGTAATATCTCTGCTTTTGAATATGCTGTCTAGGTTGGTCATAACTTTTCTTCCAAGGAGTAAGCATCTTTTAATTTCATGGCTGCAGTCACCATCTGCGGTGATTTTGGAGCCCAGAAAAATAAAGTCTGACACTGTTTCCACTGTTTCCCCATCTATTTCCCATGAAGTGATGGGACTGGACGCTATGATCTTCATTTTCTGAATGTACGTGTCCATAAATGGATGAATGGGGAAATAAAATGTAATATATACATATAATGGAATCTTATTCAGCCTTGAAAAGGAAGGCAATTCTGACATGTTACAACGTGAGTGAACCTTGAGGACATTGTGCTAAGTGCAATAAGCCACCAGTTTTCCTATTGCTATGAAATATAAGGTGATCGCCATCTCTCTAGACTTCAGAGACCCTGTGTTTTTACACCTCATGGTCCCTTTGTGATTCTTTACATTGGGAATACTCAACAGACAATGCTTTCTGACCCCCCAGCTTTCTGACATTGAGTGTCCTAAAATTCAAATCAAGTATGATGCTAAAACACATGGAGTTAATGTCAGATCCCATGAATTAAAGGGCAAGGTCCTTGACAAAACTTTCTTTACTTCAGATGCCAATTTAAGTGGGACTACAAATTTGCTAAAAATTTAAAGCCTCCTTAAGGCTAGAACTCCCTAAAACACGGCCTGAGTTTCGATGTTTCTCTAGGACGACTCACAGAACTCAGAAAAGAACTGATTGCGATTACCATGTTAGCAGAAAGGATGTAAATGAACTGCCAGATGAAGAGATACACGGAACTAGACCTAAGAGCATCTGTTCCTATGGAGACAGCGTGAGTGCCGTCCTCTTCACCAGCCTAAATTTATTCACCAAACAGGAAACTCCCCTGCGCTTCACTGTCTGGAGTTTTTATTTGAGGTCTCATTAAGTAGGCATGATTGATGGAATAATTAGTCACATGACTGAACTTAATCTCCAGTCTCTCCTCTCTCCCTGGAGTTGGGGATGTGAGCCTGTAAGTTCCAATTCTCTAATCATGTGCTTGGTCTTCCTGGAGTGGCTACCCTGTCTCTTGAAACTATTGATGGTACTCATCAAGAAGTTACCTCTTTAGCATAAATTCGAGTCACAGAGACTCCTTATGAAACACAGAAACACTCCCACCACTCTGGAAATTTGAAGTTCTGTGCCAGGAAACTGGGGACAAAGAACAGATATAGTCTTTATTATATCACACGTAGCAATAACTCAACTTTGATTCCTCCAGTTAAGGCTTCCATATGGTCATATAGTTGGCTATATTCTATCTAGGATAAGAGAGAAATCAGTTTTTCCAGCTCTCAGCAAAGAGATAATTGAGAAAGCATGCCCTCAGCAAAGCCATGCTTTGCAGTTGGTTTAAAAATCAATAAGCTAAAATGCAATGTATCCTTTGTCTCTGGCTAATGACCAGCCATGGGCTGTGGATGAGCAGTTCCAAATTCAGCCCTTTGAACCTGTGCTCCTGCTGGTGAGCCCTTGGATCTCCTTTCCTCTGATACCTCTTTAAGCATCAAGCAACTGTTTAATGCCAGGTTCTCGTCTGTTCTTTTCTCTTTCTCTTGGTCAGTGGATTAGGCAAGATTGATTTTTCTGCATGGCTGGGGAAGGCCTAAGGTTAAAAGATAAAAAGGTAGATTCCTTTTAAATGTAATTTAGATTTTTTTTTCTCCTGACATTAGTTCTGATATCAACCACAGAATCCCTTCAATGCTCCAGAAACACCTGAGTCCCAACTATAGCAGCCGGGGCAGGGCAAACCCACCTCCCAACACAACGCCGCTGAGTGGTCCAGGCAGAATTGCCTCCAGGTGCCCCCTTGTCTCTTTCCTTCCCTCTTGCTACACCCGTCTTTTTCTGTCTCTCCTTTTTCCTCTCTGATTCTGCCTGCAAAACGCAACTAGACGTCTCACACGCTTATTCTACATATTGTTCCTTCCGGACAGTGTGTATTTATCTTTTGCCAACTAAAGAGCTCAAGGGAGAACTGTTTCTGAGTCAACCAGATGATAAAAGACACAATGGATTCATCCAGAGAGCCTGTCAATTCAGCAGCACATCCTCGGCACGGGTAGTGTTGTGGACAAAGCAGGCACCTGATGGACGCCGTTTGTCACTTTTTGACAGCCTTCTCTGGCAGGCAGTAGACCCTATCCAAAGACCATGGAAGATGTGACGAATAACTTCTCCACCCCAGGTGGGTATCTTTACACTCACCCCTGCATGTAGGCACAGCCTCCTCTCTGTGAAATATCACCAGGTGGTTTCATAAATGCCATCTTACAAGGGCTGGAGACTCCCTGGAGCCCGGGGCAGAGTGGGGGTGGCAATGGTGTGATGCTGGAGGTGGTATGGTGCTGACAGAGCAGGAGGGTTAGAGATGTGTGGGTGAAGGGAAATTGATATTCAGTGAATGGGGATAAATGGGGGAAGAAAGCTGAGCGCTAAAGAATTGATGCTTTCCGACTGTGGTCCTGGAGAAGACTCTTGAGAGTCCCTTGGACTGCAAGGAGATCAAACCAGTTCATCCTAAAGGAAATCAATCCTGAATATTCATTGGAAGGACTGATGCTGAAGTTGAAACTCCAGTACTTTGGCCACCTGATGCAAAGAACTGACATTGGAAAAGACCCTGATACTGGGAAAGATTGAAGGCAGGAGGAGAAGGGGGCGACAAAAGATGAGGTGGTTGGATGACATCACTGATTCAATGGACATGAGTTTGAGCAAACTCTAGGAGATAGTGAAGGACAAAAAAGCCTGGTGTGTTACAGTCCATGGGGTCACAAACAGTTGGACACAACTTAGCGGCTGAACAACAACAGTGATGGGGAAGAAAATCTCAGAAGAGAACCTGTAAACACAGTTGATTCAAGCTGAGCAACACTTAAGAGGATAGCTTGGTCAGACTCTCACACTGTTCTCAGCAGACCGATTTGAAGGGTCTTAAGAGCTTGTCTCTGGAGAAGGCAATGGCACCCCACTCTAGTACTCTTGCCTGGAAAATCCCATGGATGGAGGAGCCTGGTAGGCTGCAGTCCATGAGGTTGCTAAGAGTCAGACACAACTGAGCGACTTCCCTTTCACTTCTCACTTTGGTGCATTGGAGAAGGAAATGGCCACCCACTCCAGTGTTCTTGCCTGGAGAATCCCAGAGACAGGGGAGCCTGGTGGGCTGCTGTCTATGGGGTCTCACAGAGTTGGACATGACTGAAGCAACTTAGCAGCAGCAAGAGCTTGTGTCCCAGGAAGGGACAGCGTGTCATCATGACGTGCTTACGTGGGATGTGGGGACAAGAGGCAAGGGTTCCTGCCCTGCTCCACCAGCCCTCTCCTTCCTTCCTCTCTCTCTCTCCCTTCCTTTTCTCTTTCTTCTTTCCGCCCTTCCTTACTTTTTTTCTTTCTTCTTTTTCCTTCCTTCACTTCTTCCTCTCTTTCACTATTGCTAAGATTGAAAGGGACACTCGAATACTACTTACAGCCTCTTAGCCATGCTCAGTTGAGTTCAAAGAGTTGGCGTCAGTCCAGCCAGCAAGTGAGAAAGCTTCTGAATGTTGGGATGAGGTTTCAAACAGCCAGCTGAATGTTACTTCCCACCCTAAAGCCTCCTCCACCACGGGGTCAACAGGCAGGAATGGTGAGTTTGGACACTGTACCAAACCAAAGCTCCAATATAGGCACAAAATGGAAACCCTTATATCAGTAATTGGGAGACAGAAACAGAAGCTCACAGATAGAATGGATGGAAGAGGAAACTGGAGGAAAAAATCTGGATTAGTCAAAGCTCTCTTGGTGGCAGGTATGGGAAGCCCGCCTTGAGGAAGCTTTGATGAAAAAGAAGTATATTGGTGAATCCAGTTAAACTGCCTGAGGGCACATTGACTTCAGGCCCGCTGGACGAGATTCTCCAGTGACACCTGGTGCCCCCTCTTTCCCGCTCCTGTCCTTCTCTGGCCTGGCCTCATTCTCAGGCGTATTCCTTTCTTGCAGTGGCAGGAGTACCCCAGCATTTCCAGACTCAAGCGCCATCTCATTAGTACCAGGAAATACACTCCCCGTGGGCTCCCACTGGATCGTTTGGACCCATCCTTCCCCCCAAGACTAATGCCTGTGGCCAGGGAGACGGATGCTCTCACTGGGCGTGCCTTCACCAGGGGCTCACCTCCAGAGCCAGGAGTGGGGTTAACCCCACCTAAAGCACATGGTCTGAGAGTGGGCAAGGAATGGGTCTGCTTGAAAAAACAGGGGTCTTCTTTACATAAGAGAAAAATGCAGGCAGGCCAAAACCATCAAATGTCCTCCCCAGATGCCAAAAGGAAGCCAAATTCATAAAACACCAAATCAAGGGCAGTCATGTACCACGTTCTGGAATCCACCAGGAATAGGTTAGATTTACATGAGGCCTTGGGCTTCCCCAGTGGCTCGGAGGTAAAGAACCCACCTGCCGACTCAGGAGACAGCAAGAAGACACAGGTTCCATTCCTGGGTCAGGAAGACCCCCTGGAGGAGGAAATGGCAACCCACTCCAGTATTCTTGCTGGGAGAATCCCCATGAACAGAGGAGCCTGGTGGGCTACAGTCCACAGGGTCTCAAAGAGTCAGACACGACTGAAGCCACTTAGCAGGCAGGCAGGCATATGAGGCCTCAAGGCTTATGTGACAGTCGCTCAGACCACGTTTGGTATAAGCGTCTCTTCTCTGACAACTGGCTCAGGGCCTCCTGCTGCTCTTGAAAGAAACTTGCCCTTTCCAGGTGGAGCCCAGACACCCCATTCCAGAAGGGAATTCCTTTATAGAGTTCCAGAGTAGCCTCTGTTCTTTTTTTTCTTTTTTTCATCCTCACAAGCTCTTGTCTTACAGACTCACCCACTCCAGCCTTCTTCCCACTTGCCTACAGCATCTTTCTCTATTGATGTTACGTAGTAACCAGAAAGGATTGTGTTTATAGCCATTCTGGGGAACACAGTCATTGGAAAAGACGCCACTCTCACATGGGAGACGGCCGGGGACAGAATGGGAGTCTAAGAGTGTGGCCCAACAAACTGCAAAAAAATAAAAAGGTGGAAGAGAGGAAAGGATGCGTAGCTCATAACAGGTTACATTTACCAAACTTTCACAAGGAAAGGGGTAAAGAGCCGCGTCACTGGAAGAGTGATCTTTATTTAAACAGCTCACAGAATCAGTGGTCTCACCCATATGCCAAGCTCTAACAAAGGACACACACCAATCTGAGCACAGTAAAGAGAGAATGGAGCTGCCGGATCCTGGGCTGAAAGGGCTAATTATTAAAGCTCCGTCTAGGTCCTGTTGCTATCAATCCTGGCAGGGCATGGTGGCTGCTGCCAGTGGAGAGGAAAAAATTACCCAGGCTGACGCCTCCAAATAATTGATAATTTGCCTAAATGAACAAATCAAGTAAGATTTAATTGTTGGCAGGGATTGCCACCCAGGAATAGCAAAGTATATAATTGCTTGAAGCCTTACACATGGCTTTCCGCGCGGCCCCCTGCCCTCCCCCTTCCTTCTTTCTAAACCAAGTGTAATTGTTTAATGACATTGACTGGGGAATAGACTCGTGCCATTATAAATGACACTTATGACAGCTCACTGACAGCCCGCTGAGAAATTAATCATTTCGATGCTTTATGATTTGCTCATTTAATGCCACAAATATGCTCTTGCTGTAAAACCACATATAACCTCATCCCCTAAGGGAGAGTTTGGTGGTTTTCCCACCTCCTCCAGCAGGGTTGGTGGGGGCCTGGGATGAATGGCCGGGAGTATTTGGTGGTGGTGCCCTGGTACCACCCATTGTAGGGAGAAGCTAGAATTGCCCCGGAGAAATTTTTACCTGAGCAGGATCGGAATTCAGTTTTCTCACTTGCCATTCGCTTAAGGAAGCTTTTAAGGGGAAAGAGCTAACCGGTTGGGACTGATGCTAATAAACACAGAAAGCTGAGAAAGGGAGAGGCTATTTTTAGCTAGGTAATGGGGAGTAAATGGGGCCACCCTGTGATATGCTAAGACCCGCCGGCACTCATTTCAGCCTGGAACTCCCACACTCTCTGCTGGGCAGACATCTGTTAATTGCTTCCTGTTGGACTTCACTTTGACATTTGGAGAAATGGAAGGAGTCCGCCTATTTTTTCCGAAACGATGTCTCTGCGGAGTTTGGAAGACAGGGAGGAGAGGAGGGCGAGGTGGATTTGAAGCTCACTCTCTGCCGGGGTTTGCTAAAACCTTCGACACACTGTGCCAAAGGCACTTTGGCCTGGATTTCATTGAAAACCCCAGTGTGGGGCTCCAGGCAATCAGAGTCACTCACAGCGCTGCACTGGCCTGTACTCCATCCAGTCTGAACACAGGCTTATCTCTCTACCCACCTTTCCGTACATTTTACTCATCTTGTAAACAGATTCTTGAAAACTAATAAAATAAATTTTCCAACTAAGGACCAAAAAAAAAAAAAAATCATCTGTTGCACAGGAGTCAATGCCTTCCTGAGGGGACAGTTCGGAGCAGCAGTATCCTGGAAACCAAACTTCAGGGGATGGAGGTGGTAGCTGTATCGTACATTATCTTTACCCCCCCTCATCCTTTGTCTCCTTTTTTAGGAACCTGTTTCCCTGGTCCCTTTTCCAGCAGTGGTTGAGTCAGGTTGGCCTGTGTGGTGTAGTGTGATTGGTGGCCACTTGGTGGCGACAAAGACCTCCTGGCTTGATTATTGGATGTAGGCAGTGGTACCCGTGAAAAGGGCCTGCTTTGTAACTGTCTCAAAAACCTCTTGGATGCTGACCACGGAACAGGCATCATCAGAAGTGCTGTTTGTACCTTAATATGTTCATCTTTGCAACACTCCTACGAATCTTTCAGAGGGTGAGGAACTAATTTGCCCAAGATCACCTGCCAGGAGTTGCAGAGCTTTAATTTGACCCCAACTCTGATAGAGCTTCCTTGTTAGCTCAGATGGTAACGAATCCACCTACAGGGCCGGAAACCTCGCTCGATTCCTGCGTCACGGAGATCCCCCAGAGAAGGGAATGGCAGCCCTCTCTAGGATTCTTGCCTGGAGAATCCCTTGGATAGAGGAGCCTGGTGGGCTACAGCCCATAGGGTTGCAAAGAATTGGACACAATTGAGTAACTAACACTTTCACTTTCTTCTGATTACCCAGACTGTGTTCTCTGAAACTGAACTCTACCGTAGCCTTAGGGAAATACCCTACTGATCTGGGGAGGAAGTTGAATGGTTACAACTAAAGTCTCCCCCTCACTGAGTTCTGAAGCTTTCTTCATTTCCATAAGATGAGAAGAGGGGCCCAGGAAGAGCAAACTAATCAGGTGCACAGAATCCGAGAGCTGGAAAATTGTTGCCCATGTAGCCCAGCCTCCCATCCGTCAGGACTGTCTATGAAGGAGAATCACACACTCCGCCGGATCACTTCTGGGACCAGGTTGCCCAGGAAAGTGGCAAGTCACCTTCTCTGTCTTCCTATCATCAGCTTTCTCTCCAGGAGGAAACTTTCAGAGAGAGGGCATCAGGAAAAAACTTGGCACCTCTATCCATCAAAGAAATTCTAGGAAACAATACGAGTGTGATGGTTTCCATTACGTGTATCAGCTTGACTGGGCCACAGGGTGCCCAGACATTTGGTCAAACAGTACTCTGGGTGTGTCTGCCAGGATATTTCTGGAGTGAGATTAACATGTGAACTGAGCAAACCAGATTGCCCTTCCTATATAACAGTGCAGGTGGGGCTCATCCATTCTTTGAAGACCTGGCTGGAACAAAAAGGCTGATCTTTCTGTGAGTAAGGGGGGACGTCTCCTGCCTGCCTACTTTTGAGCTGGGACATCGGGGTCTTATTGCTTTGGGACTCAAATTCAAACACAGGCTCTTCGGAGGTCTCAAGCCCGCTGGCTTTAGATTGGAAGCAGACTGTCAGCTCTCCTGGATCTTCAGCTTCTCAACGGTAGATTTTAGGACTTCTTGGCGTCCTTGTTGCGTCCTCCAGTGAGCCAATTCCTTGCAACATATAGATACATCTAGAAAGATTTATAACATGTATACAAATACATATCCATGCATATATGCGTGTTTCCACTTGGGTGCCCAACCATTACCTAAAACTTGACACTTTATTTTAAAATTTATTTTACAGAAGTAAAGCTGATTTATTAATACAATATTATTTTAGTTTCTGATGTATAGCAAAATGATTCAGTTACACACACATATGTATTCTTTTTCATATTCTTTTCTGTTATACTGTTACAAGATATTGACTATAATCCCCTGTGCTATACAGTAGGTCCTTGCTGTTTATATATTTTGTATGTCGTAATTTGTATCTGCTAATCCCAAATTCTTAATTTATCCCTCCCCTGGCCCCGCTCCCCTTTGGTAACTGTAAGTTTGTTTTCTGTGTCCCTGAATCCGTTTCCGTTTTCTAAATCAGTTCATTTGTACCCTATTTTAGGTCCCGCACGTAAGCGATAATCACATGGTGTTTGTCACTCCCCTCACTCAGCATGATGACCTCTGGGTCCATCCATGTTGTTGTAAACAGCATTATTTCATAAATTCTACATTTTAACTTTGAAACGTTCTCCTTTAATATCTGTCTACACTTATATCTGCACATCTGTTGGTTCTGTTTCTCTGGAGCACCCTGGCTAACCCAGCGGATCCACTAAATGGAAGAATTTAAATTAAAAAAAAAAAACATGTCCCGAGTCCGGCCAACACAGTGCACTGGCTAAGCTTGGAGAGGCCTGGTGTCAGATGACCCGGGCTTTAGTACTAGCCTTGCTGCTGCTGCTGCTAAGTCGCTTCAGTCGTGTCTGACTCTGCGTGACCCCATAGACAGCAGCCCACCAGGCTCCGCCGTCCCTGGGATTCTCCAGGCAAGAACATTGGAGTGGGTTGCCAGTTCCTTCTCCAATGCATGAAAGTGAAAAGTGAAAGTGAAGTCGCTCAGTCATGTCTGACTCTTCATGACCCGAGGGACTGCAGCCTACCAGGCTCCTCCGTCCATGGGATTTTCCAGGCAAGAGTACTGGAGTGGGGTGCCATTGTCTTCTCCAGTACTAGCCTTAGTGAGTATGATTTTCTAGTTTCTTTCTGAGGGGTGTCAGCCAACGCCATGAGCATTGTGCATCTTTGTCCTAGGAAGCCTCAGTGTCCTAATCTTTATAATGGGCACAATTATAAAGAGACAATGTAGATTCAGTTCTTAGCACTGAATCTATGAGTGTGCGTTATGTTAGACCTCAATGGCTTCTCTTCAGTAAGTTACCAAGGAATTTTGGTAAAATACCTATTCTTTTTTCAATGAAAAAAAAAAAACCCTTGAGAGAGGAAAACAAATAATTCTCCTCCTTTTCCTTCTTGGAAGAGGTGTTGTGAAGTCAGAATGAATACAAGAGCAGGTCTTGAGGTAGAGATGTCCATCCGTGGGAGGGCAGGGTACTGTTTCTGAGCTTGTCCACAAGGCCCCGTCAATGGGAGCGACAGGAACCCGGACCAGCGTGGAAATTCAGCCCGTCAGTCAGTCACTGTTTCTGCGGGAAACAACGGGGACCTCCCTGGACAGGCTCAGCCTGTAGGGACAGTACTTACTTCTGCAGGGAAGCTCAGTTTATTCAAACCAGAAAGCAGAGCAGAATGTGGATTGCCAGGGAGAGACCGTCTTAGGATGGACTCTTAGACCATGTTCCTTTCTTGACTGACAGGCCACTTCTGTCCTTCCTTAATTTAAAAAATAATTTCTAGTTTTTTCCCCAACAAAGAAGTTTCTGCCATTTTTAACCAGCAACAGAAGGTTCCACGATTATAAAAAAAAAGAATAGAACATGAGTGGTTGGGGCTGGTCCTAAGAGAGTGGTCTCTTGGTGTGGGTAAGATATTCACTTAGAGATTTGTGCGCTGGAAGGTCACCCTAGTGGTAAAGGACCTGCCTGCTCATGCAGGAGACATAAGATCCCTGGGTGGGGAAGATCGCCGAGAGGAGGGTGTGGCAGCCCACTCCAGTATTCCTGCCTGGAGAATCCCATGGACAGAGGAGCCTGGCAGGCGACAGTCCACAGGGTCGCAGAGAGTCAGGCGTGACCAAAGTGACTCAGCAGGCATGCCCGCGCCTGGTAAACATNATATTGAGCTTTAAGCCAAGTTTTTCACTCTCTTCTTTCACTTTCATGAAGAGGTTTTTTAGTTCCTCTTCACTTTCTGCCATAAGGGTGGTGTCATCTGCATATCTGAGGTTATTGATATTTCTCCTGGCGATCTTGATTCCAGCTTGTGTTTCTTCCACTCCAGCGTTTCTCATAATGTATTCTGCATATAAGTTAAATAAGCAAGGTGACAATATACAGCCTTGACGTACTCCTTTTGGAGTACGTAGTCTGTTGTTATATGTCCAGTTCTAACTGTAGCTTCCTGACCTGCATACAGATTTCTCAAGAGGCAGGTCAGATGGTCTGGTATTCCCATCTCTCTCAGAATTTTCCACAGTGTATTGTGATCCACACAGTCAAAGGCTTTGGCATAGTCAATAAAGCAGAAATAGATATTTTCCTGGAACTCTCTTGCGTTTTCCATGATCCAGTGGATGTTTGCAATTTGATCTCTGGTTCCTCTGCCTTTTCCTAAACCAACTTGAACATCTGGAAGTTCACGGTTCACGTATTGCTGATGCCTGGCTTGGAGAATTTTGAGCATTCCTTTACTAGCATGTGAGATGGGTACAACTGTGTGGTAGTTTGAGCATTCTTTGGCATTGCCTTTCTTTGGGATTGGAATAAAAACTGACCTTTTCTAGTCCTGTGGCCACTGCTGAGTGGCCAGCAAATTTCCAAATTTGCTGGCATATTGAGTGCAGCACTTTCACAGCATCATCTTTCAGGATTTGGAATAGCTCAACTGGAATTCCATCACCTTCACTAGCTTTGTTCGTAGTGATACTTTCTAAGGCCCACTTGATTTCACATTCCAGGATGTCTGGCTCTAGATGAGTGATCACACCATCGTGATCATCCAGGTCATGAAGATCTTTTTTTTCTACCGTTCCTCTCTGCATTCTTGCCACCTCTTCTTAATATCTTCTGCTTCTGTTAGATCCATACCATTTCTTTGCTTTATCAAGCCCATCTTTTCATGAAATGTTCCCTTGGTATTTCTGATTTTCTGGAAGAGATCTCTAGTCTTTCCCATTCTGTTCTTTTCCTCTATTTCTTTGCATTGATCGCTGAAGAAGGCTTTCTTATCTCTCCTTGCTATTCTTTGGAACTCTGCATTCAGATGCTTATATCTTTCCTTTTCTCCTTTGTTTTTCACCTCTCTTCTTTTCACAGCTATCTGTAAGGCCTCCTCAGACAGCCATTTTGCCTTTTGCATTTCTTTTCCATGGGGATAGTCTTGATCCCTGTCTCCTGTACAATGTCACAAACCTCATTCCGTAGTTCATCAGGTACTCTGTCTATCAGATCTAGGCCCTTAAATCTATTTCTCACTTTCACTGTATAATTATAAGGGATTTGATTTAGGTCATACCTGAATGGTCTAGTGGTTTTTCCTACTTTATTCAATTTAAGTCTGAATTTGGCAATAAACAGCTCATGATCTGAGCCACAGTCAGTTGCTGGTCTTGTTTTTGTTGCCTGTATAGAGCTTCTCCATCTTTGGCTGCAAAGAATATAATCAATCTGATTTTGGTGTTGACCATCTGGTGATGTCCACGTGTAGAGTCTTCTCCTGTGTTATTGGAAGATGGTATTTGCTATGACCAAAGTGTTTTTAAAGATAAAGGATTCAGGGGTGCCTGTCTGAGGCTACTTATTCTTTATTAAAAATTGAATAATTTACTATGGATAATTTGTATCATATCCATTCTATATGTCCTACAAATTTCATATTATCAGTCAGGTCAGTTCAGTCACAGTCATGTCTGACTCTTTGCAATCCCATGGACTGCAGCACACCAGGCCTCCCTGTCCATTAAAAACTCCTGAAGTTTACTCAAAATCATGTCCATTGGGTCAGTGAGACCATCCAACCATTTCATCCTGTGTCATTCCCTTCTCCTGCCTCAGTCTTTCCCAGCATGAGGGTCTTTTCAAATGAGTCAGTTCTTTGCATCAGGTGGCCAAAGTATTGGAGTTTCAGCTTCAACATCAGTTCTTCCAATGAATAATCAGGACTGATTTCCTCTAGGATGGACTGGTGGATCTCTTTGCTGTCTAAGGGACTCTCAAGAGTCTTCTCCAACACCACAGTTCAAAAGCATCAACTCTCCAGTACTCAGCTTTCTTTATAGTCCAACTCTCATATCAGTAAATGGCTACTGGAAAAACCATAGCTTTGACTAGAAGGACATTTGTTGGCAAACTAATGTCTCTGCTTTTTAATATGCTGTCTAGGTTGGTCATAACTTTTCTTACGATGAGCAAGTATCTTTTAATTTCATGACTGCAGTCACCATCTGGAGTAATTGTGGCATCCCAAAAATAAAGTCAGCCACTGTTTCCCCATCTATTTGCCATGTAATGATGGGAATGGATGCCATGATCATAGTTTTCTGAATGTTGAGCTTTAAGGCAACTTTATCTCCTCTTTCACTTTCATCAAGAGGCTTTTAGTTCTTCACTTTCTGCCATAAGGGTAGTGTCACCTGTATATCTGAGTTATTGATATTTCTCCTGGCAATCTTAATTCCAGTTTATGCTTCATTCAGTCTGGAATTTTACATGATGTACTCTGCATATAAGTTAAATAAGCAGGGTGACAATATACAGCCTTGATATGCTCCTTTCCTGATTTGGAACAAGTCCCTTGTTCCATATCTGGTACTAACTGTTTCTTCTTGACCTGCATAGAAATTTCTCAGGATGCAGGTAGGGTGATCTGATATTCTCATTTCTTTATGAATTTTCCACAGTTTGTTGTGATACACACAGTAGAAGGCTTTAGTTAGTCAATAAAGAAGAAGTAGATGCTTTTCTGGAACTCTCTTGCTTTTTTTGATGATCCAATGGATGTTGGCAATTTGATCTCTGGTTCCTCTGCATTTTCTAAATCCAGCTTGAACATCTGAAATTTCACAGTTCACATACTGTTGAAGCCTAGTTTGGAGAATTTTGAGCATTACTTTGCAAGTTTGTGAGATGAGTGCAACTGTGCAGTAGTTTGAGCATTCTTTGGCATTGCCTTTCTTTGGTATTGCAATGAAAACTGACCTTTTCCAGTCCTGTGGCCACTGCTGAGTTTTTCAAATTTGCCTGCATATTGAGTGCAGCACTTTCATAGCATCATCTTTTAGGATTTGAAATAGCTCAGCTGGAATTCCATCACCTCCACTAGCCTTGTTCATAGTGATGCTTTCTAAGGCCCATTTGACTTTGCATTACAAGATGTCTGGCTCTAGGTGAGTGATCACACCATCCTGGTTAACTGGGTCATGAACATCTTTTTTGTATAGTTCTTCTATGTATTCCTGCCCTCTCTTTTTAATATCTTCTGCTTTTTGTTAGGTCCATACTCTTTCTGTCCTTTATTGTGCCCATCTTTATATAAAATATTCCCTTGGTGTTTCTAATTTTCTTGAAGAGATCTCTAGTCTTTCCCATTCTTTTTTTTTCCCTTTATTTCTCAGTAGTGATCACTGAGAAAGGCTTTCTTATCTCTCCTTGACCAGCTTTGGAACTCTGTATTCAAATGGATATATTTTTCCTTTTCTCCTTTGCCTTTCATTTCTCTTCTTTTCAAATCTATTTGTAAGACTTCCTCAGACAACTGTTTTGCCTTTTTCCATTTCTTGTTGGGGATGGTCTTGATCCCTGACTCCTGTACAATGTCATAAACCTCTATCCATAGTTCTTTAGGCACTCCATCTATCAGATCTAATCCTTTGAATCAATTTGTCACTTCTACTGTATAATCATAAAGGATTTGCTTTAGGTCATACCTGAAAGATCTAGTGATTTTCCATACTTTCTTTAAGTCTGAATTTGGCAATAAGGAATTTATATTGTGATAGTGTGTATTTCTGAAATGAAATACATACATATATCAGGCTTTCACTGACCTTGACTTTGACTTCCTTTTTTAGGAAGAAAATAATCACCTACATGTTTCCAAGAAGAGTTAATACAATGAGGCAGAAACAGTACTATCCAGGAGGAATTAGATTCCAGCTTTTATTAATCACTGCCTACAACCTTTCAAATTCATGACACAGAAATCATGGACAAAAAAAGCCAAGGATTGAAAGAGAAATATGATGCCAAAGTGATGACTTATATTTTCTGAAAATTGTTGTTACAAATCACTTTAAATCAAACTATGATTTAAACATGTTTTAACTATAGGACATGTATCTCTCTTTTTTAAAAAGGAGTTCAGGGAAAAAAGTTTACGCAGTATATCCCTTATTTGCAATTATATTTCAAAACTACATGACTTTTTCAAGGACATTCTTCTGAAACAAAGATGTTATCTGAACAAATTACTGAGCTTATCTGTAATTTTCTGTTTTGATTTCATCTTGTAGATAATACAAACATGAGTTTGTTGTTACTGCATAAAATATTTTAATGGAAAATTTTAAGAAGCAAAATTGTATATTCAGCATGAATGCTCATCTTGTGACTTAGAGAAGTTTATCACTTTAATATGTATCATGTGAAAATTACTGAATGATTTTCAGTTATTAACCTGCAAGCCAATTTCTGATTTTTGTGAAAACAACCCTTTAACAATACCTAAAATTCTCTTCACCAAACTATTAATATTACATTTTCTAGGAGAACACATTTGGGTGAATCTGAATTTAGAAACAAAGCATTATCCATACTGAGCACACTTCCCAACCTAACTCTATGGGGGGGCTCAACCAAGCTGGGATTTAAGGTGCTAATAACAAATATTTCATTTATGTGTTAAAATAACAAAACATATTGATTTAATATGAAATAAATTACAAATACTTGCAACTTAATGCAATATTATGTCAAAATAATGATGTTTTTTTTTTCATGTCATATTGAACGTGTTGTTTTTCAGTCACTAAGTCATGTCCAACTCTTTGTGACCCCCATAGATGGTAGCATGCCAAGATCCCCTGTTCTTCACTATCTCCTGGAATTTCCTCAAACTCGTGTCCATTGAGTTAGTGATGCCATTAAGCCATCTCATCCTCTGTCTCTACCTTTTCCTTCTGCCCCCATTCTTTCACAGATTCAAGGTCTTTTTTAACGAGTCATCTCTTTGCATCAGGTGGCCAAAGTACTGGTGGTTTAGCTTCAGCATCAGTCCTTCCAATTAATATGCAGGGTTGATTTCCTTTAGGATTGACTGGTTGGATCTCTTTTCTGTCCAAGTATCTCTTGAGAGTCTTCCCCAGCACCACATTTTGAAAGCATTTATTCTTTGGCACTCAGCCTTCTTTATTAGGTCATATTTATTATTTTCCACTGTTAAAGAAATTTTGTTGATCAAATTTCTTTCTCCTAGTACAAAAGGATTCATTAATGAATAATTAAAAATTTCTTCAAATATGGCACCATTTCTACTACAGGAACCTTAATTTAATTTATTTTTTACTTCTCTTTCTCTGTTTTCCATTCCTTCTTCTCTTTCCATTGCAATTTTTTTTTTTTGAGAAGACTGACATTCCCTCTCTACTCATTATTTTGAAAATAAAATGACAACTCTTCAAATTTTAATGACATAGGTTTTGTTGTTGTTCAGTCATTCAGTTGTGTCCAACTCTTTGCAGCCCCATGGACTTCAGCATGCCAGGCTTCCCTGTCATTGGAGCTTGCTCAAACTCATGTCCATTGAGTGAGTGATGCCATCCAACATCATCCTCTATTGTCCCCTTCTCCTCCTGCCTTCAATCTTTCCCAACATCAGGTTTTTTTCTAATGAGCCAGCATAGGTTTAGGGACTTAATATTAATTATAATCTCTGTAGATGAAAATATTGGGTTTCCCTGGTAGCTCAGTGGTAAATAATCTGCCTGCCAATTCAAGAGACATTGGTTTAACCCTTGGGTCAGGAAGATCTGGGGCAAGGTAGAATATTCCAATTCACTCCGCTATTCTTACCTGGAAAATTCCATGGACAGAAGAGCCTAGTAAGCTACAGACCATGGGGTCACAGGAGAGCCACACACTACTTAGCGACTAAACAACAGCAATACATGGAAATATAACATAAAAGTATTATAACAACGTTTTAACTACAGTGGAACAAAATACTTCTGATAAAAGTTAAATAATTAACCCCATTTTATATCTTTTCATCTTCCTAAAAGGAAAATGGGAATATCAGTTCAGTTCAGTTCAGTTGCTCAGTCATGTCCGACTCTTTGCGACCCCATGAATCGAAGCATGCCCGGCCTCCTTGTCCATCACCAACTCCCGGAGTTCACTCAGACTTGCGTCCATTGAGTCAGTGATGCCATCCAGCCATCTCATCCTCGGTCATCACCTTCTCCTCCTGCCCACAATCCCTCCCAGCATCAAAGTCTTTTCCAATGAGTCAACTCTTCGCATGAGGTGGCCAAAGTACTGCAGTTTCAGCTTTAGCATCATTCCTTCCAAAGAACATCCGGGTCTGATCTCCTTCAGAATGGACTGGTTGGACCTCCTTGCAGTCCATGGGACTCTCAAGAGTCTTCTCCAACACCACAGTTCAAAAGCTTCAGTTCTTCAGTGCTCAGCCTTCTTCACAGTCCAATTTGCAAACCCATACATGACCACAGGAAAAACCGTAGCCTTGACTAGACGAAATTTTGTTGACAAAGAAATGGCTCTGCTTTTGAATACGCTATCCAGGTTGGTCACAACTTTTCTTCCAAGGAGTAAGCATCTTTTACTTTCATGGTTGCAGTCACCATCTGCAGTGATTTTGGAGTCCCCCAAAATAAAGTCTGACACTGTTTTCACTGTTTCCCCATCTATTTCCCATGGAGTGATGGGACAAGATACCATGGTCTTCATTTTCTGAATGTTGAGCTTTAAGCCAACTTTTTCACTCTCCTCTTTTACTTTCATCACGAAGCTTTTTACTTCCTCTTCACTTTCTGCCATAAGGGTGGTGTCATCTGCATATCTGAGATTGTTTATATTTCTCCTGGCAATCTTGATTCCAGCTTGTGTTTCTTCCAGTCCAGCATTTCTCATGATGTAATCTGCATAATGGAAATATAGGACTTTAATAACAAAAGCATAGGTTGCTGAGTGAAGTTGCTCTTTGCAACCCCATGGACTGTAACCTACCAGGCTTCTCTGTCCATGGGATTCTCCAAGCAAGAATACTGGAGTCAGTTGCCATTTCCTTCTCCAGGGGATCTTCCCGACCCAGGGATCGAACCCATGACTCCTGCATTTCAGACAGAGGCTTTAATCTTTGAGACACCAGGGAAGTTACAGGTTGCTAGGTTTCAGTTAGTGTCTCAAAAATCATCACTGTCTGTGCTGAAAAAGAAACTTATAGGAGCTGAGCACTTTTTCAAAACCTTTTTTATATAGCTGCAAATTTTGTCTAAGTTTAAAAATGCAGGAATTTTCACATGTTTACACAAAGACACACAAACACACATAAGCAATATTCCAAAATGATCTGTTTTAATATAATAATTAACTCTACTTTATTTTGTGCAACTGGGAATATGGGGAAATAAAGATTCTAAAATCTAATATGAATTCCTTATATATAACTTACAATCTTGTTACCCAGGTGATGGTGTCATCTGTACTTAGTAAAGCAATTTAGATTCCCTGCAATTTGTATAGCACTGTCAATTTATTTGTTTGATATTCAAATGTGATGCTATGCTCAGCTTAAAATACTATTTTTATATTTTCCCATAAGCCATTTCTGGATATGACTTCATATTCTTATATATAAGATTTAATTCTCCATTATTTAGTTTCAAATGAATAATTCATATGTTGTAAAATTCTGCTCACAAAAGCTTAACTATATATGCATAAGCTATAGATTTATATATTTGTTTATACTTATACATAACATATAGTTTTATATACTTACAAAGTGTAAAATTAAAGGTGAATAAAAGTCATTCATTATCTTTGACATATAAAATATAGCTAAAATTAGCATCAATAATAAAATGATCCTCAATATGTATAAACCCTGAAAGCAATAACCTCTTTTTGCCCTTTTTACTGCCTTTACAAATCTGGAACATCTGGGGATTCAACTATGGAGCTAAGAAAGCTTTGAAAAACTCTGGTCTAACTAACACCTGATTTTTGACCTGGAGGTTCTCATCTGTTCTCTCTATATTAATTCTGTAACAGATTCAAAGCATAGTGTTAGTTTAATACTAAATTTGACATATCCTAATGAAAATAATATTAAAATTTAGTTTCTTAAAGTTTAATAGCATGTTTCTGAATTATCAGCTATCACTGAAATAATGGAAGCCATTAAAATAATAAGTTACACCAGTTAGTTTTTTAGTTAATGCCTAGCAATAAAATTTGTCAGTCATTCTAAAATAAGAAATTACGTAAGAATAAATATATGCAAAGAAGGAATTCTAGAAAGAAAAATAGAATTTTATGTTTTCAAAACCAGCTGTAACTAAGTTTTAATCATTATTTTTGATGATATATTATTCTGCAAATGTCTGAGATCCCAAAACAAAAAGCAAAATGAAGCATGCAGTGACACAAACAACTGTCAATTATAATTTTACAGATAAATGAAATCAGTTTGTGTCATTTGTAACTTTAGGAAAAACCTAAAAGAAATAGTTTACTCATGAGTTCATTCAATTTCCGAATGGAATTACACATTTTTCTACTTTACCTCAATTTATTTAAATTACTGATTTATTTATTTTTATTAATTTCCTTAGATTTGATCTGAACTCAGCAGTGATTCCAATAGATTCTTCTCCTGAACTTCTTCTTAGTTCACATTTTTTTAAATTTAATATCCCAATCTAAAAGTTCCCCGAGAACAAGATTTGTCTTAATTAGCTTAGATATTCAATTATTGATTATCAAGTGAATGGGTATTACATAACTATTTAACATGACCTACTCATACAAGATATCTTCAACCTGATGTTCTTCATCTTCTACACCAAGCTGCTTGACTAGTATATGTTAAGAGGCATCATTGCCTGACTTCAGAATTTACTACAAAGCCACAGTCATCAAGAAAGTATGGTACTGGCACAAAGACAGAAATATAGATCAATGGAACAAAATAGAAAGCCCAGAGATAAATGCACACACCAATGGACACCTTATCTTTGACAAAGGAGGCAAGAATATACAATGGATTAAAGACACCCTTTAACAAGNGCAATAAAAAGATTCTTACAACTTGTTCCCCATCCAGTGTGTCTATAACACATTTTTCCCCATGTCTTCTTCTCAATTCCCCTTTCTCAGTTATCCTTTCAAGCTCCTGTATAATAAATAAGTCGAGGCATTGTTTCTTTGCCCACAAGGCAGAGCAAGTGATCAGGAATTATACCCAAGTTCTGTCCAGTGGGAAGATTTCCCCTTACCATTGTCATTTAGGCTTACTCTTAAATGGGACTGCAGTGTAGAAGACACATTTTCAGCTTGTTCCTCCATACTTGCCTGACCCATTCATAAAACAATCTTCTTTTTCTATCACTGTCAGCTGGTTATTGGGAGCACTTTATAGGCTGTAAGTGAGCCAAAAAAAAAAAAAAAATCAAGATTCCGGACAAAACGTTCATGTAGCTTCTTTGTGCCATCTGAATCCGCCCAAGCCCAACCTTATGTGTACCATGTCCATTTTACAATGGATTTTTGCTACTGTCACCAAAACATGTGACAGACGTGTCTTACATTCCCAGGCTTGAGACTGCCAATTTTAGCTATATGAGATCTATATCCTCTGACTGCTCTTCCCTGGGGGATTCCTGTACATCCCCTGGTTCCACGAGTTAAACATCTCTGTAAATACTGTCAAGGAGACTCTCCCACACTTTGCATTTTGATTTGGCAATCTGGGCCTGCTGTTTCCCCCTAAATTGGCTTAGCAATGATACATGGCAACAATCCTTATAATTACTTTTTACTCCATGTCACTCAAAAGCCAGAAACATTACACCAGTTATTACACCTCCATCCCAGTCCACCGCAGATGAAAGGGTCAGCAGTCACAATGATATAGCATTCTATTTAACTTCAAAATTTTCATGAATTTAAATCTTAATAAGTGAGGTACTGACTCTGCCCTTAGATAAATAATCACATGAATTTCTGTTTTGTGTTTGTTTTTAAGCTCTCGGAGAACTGGGAGAATAAATACATTCACCTATGACTTGGGGCTGATAATTTCATTTGGACATTTATGTTTTGATGTTCAGACACAACTTTCTCAATGGTTTTCAAGAGGAAATTTGAACATAAAATCTCTTTCCACACGATTATTGAAAACTAAATTTAATGTGCTACATGTTAAAAAAAAAAAAAAGAACATCAGAAATCTGGGACAAAATTTTAGCTATAGTTAACTGGTTTAATGGGAGTAAAATATTGCTTGAAATAATTGAATAATTCAAACAATTTCTGCACTTAAATCTTTATACAACAGTGCCTTTTCAATGGTAGTAAAAAACACAGATTTAATATGTTTACTTTCTTGGGTTTTTTTTTTTTTTTTTCACCAACCTGGCATAGTCTAATAGTTCATGTCTCATAAAAATAACTTCTGAAAATATAAAACACATTATTAAAATAAAGGTTTTAAGTCTGAAGGCTGTATTCTTGCTGGCACTTCAACATCAATGGAACGTCACTATAGTGATGTACTATCCTGATAAATCATTTCAGAGATACCATTGTGATGATATATTATGACTTACATATACATCATCGCGGTCATCATGGTGCTTTATTAGTGTTGTATATCACCAAAATGATGAGGCTTTGATGATGTAGAATTTCTCAGAGAAATAGCAATGACAAAAGTCATATCTCTTAGAGAAATACCTCTGTAACTTTATTCCTGAAAAGTTTATAAATATGTCATCTTTCCAAGCCTATCTCAAAAATATACATACAAAAATAGAAAGAATACAGATTCTTCTGAGGCACAAAGCTGAGTTTTACAATGCAACATGCATGGATTTTCTTATTAAATTTTCCACATTGATTAATCTGAACTTTCCCCATTCATTCTAAATTGAAATATTCTCCTGGTCTTTCAAGCAACAACTGATTTGTGTGTCTCCCTGCATTAATAAATTGAAAGGAATTTGTCACAGGCTATATTATTGTAAAGAAGAAAATCAACGTAGTGACTCTGACAATATAGAAATTTATTTATTCTTTCATAGTGTAGAGGTACCTCAGTATTCTAAGGCCAAGAAATGGTTCTACTGCATAATATAATTATGCATTAAGATTACTTGTAATTACCCTGTTGTCCTCAGGGGTATGTTCTTCATTTACATGATTAAAATTCCATTTCATTTATGCTACAGAATTTTTCTAGTTTAATATATTTTTGTGTAAGTAGACTTTTATTGATGAAAATCATAGCTTTGCAATGAAAATAGGCATTATATATTGACATTTTCAACAATCTTATGATTATAGATAAATAAAGCCATAAATAGTAAAAACAAAAAATAGATTGCTAATATTATAAATAATATAAAGAAAGTATACTACTGATAATCATTAGAAAATAAGTACAGTTAATTAAAAATCAATCTCTTAATGAGATTAGTAAGCAATTTTTTTAAAAAAAACCATGAATTATTACCATTTTATAAAAAATGTATTGGGTTTCTCATCAAT